>PVKM010000414.1:0-109836 GCA_004027735.1 Carollia perspicillata
AATGACATAACTGAAGCATGGATGAAATTATAATATGGACAACAAGATTTTGGGTTAAATTACAGGTGATGGTCTACTTTTATATAATATAGAATTACTCCAGGCTTCTTACACTCTTTGACATCAGAAATACTATTTATTACTCACATCATGGAGACTTAGTTGTATATTATAGTTAAGGCAATAGAGATTATGTTGTTAATTTGGGGTTTTATAACTTATTGGTATGAAGAATGGCAGCATGCCCAGGGTTGCCATTCATATTGTTGACGCGCTGAATAGCGTTACCTGAAATTAGGCAGTGAAGCAACTTTGTGGTATCCACAGCTATTCTGAATGCTTAATTGAGCTACTGTAAAGGTTTTTTTTTTTTCCAAATTAGGTAACATTCACAGTTTGGGGGTAAAGAATATATTTTTTGGGGAACAACCATAAACCTACTACAATAGATTTATGAGGAGTCAATGAGTGAGTGCAGATAAAATGGTATATAATAAAGGATCACAAGATATTTTCTTCTTTCCCACCCTTTCCTTCTTCTCCACACTCCTCTCTCCTTTACTTTTTTCTTCTTTCATTATTTTTGAGGCATTATCATAGCTTCTAAGCTTTCAGATTTAGTTCTATGTCTCAGGATTCAATTTTCACTGGGGTCTTTTGTTGCTTCCCAGCCAAAACTGACTTCAATTTTGATACTGGGGTTTTTGGAGCAGAATTCTTTAACTTGAACCATTTGCATTCAAATGAGACTCTATTCTTGTCCCTGTTCCAGAATATCGGACAACCTGCCTAGGAATATCTGTCTCCTAATACCCTTGTTGTCTTGCTTTTTCCAGTCTACTTTCAGTCCTGGAAAACTATCCCTGACTCTAAACCACACAAGCCACACTTTTGAATCCTTCCAGTAATAAACATAATTAGAAATAACTGCACACTTTAACTATGCACACTTTCTCTTTTTGGTTCTCTTTGCCAGAACCTAGCTTCCAAATATTTCTGCTTGCCTGAGTTATTAGAGACACAATGATGATAACATTTTGAGATAACTGAATGTCATGTATTTAGTATTTTGTCCTCCTACCTTCTCTGTTGTCAATTCCAAAAGGAAGAACAGCTGTTTAGTTTTTGACTCACCCTAGTAGGTAAGCCCGAGGAACCCTGGGCTCTCTGCCCTACTTCATATTTGGGAACACAACGCTGAGTATCACTGGCCAATCTTGAGATATGCTATGCTGCACTATTAGTAGCTAGGCTAATTTGTAAACAGTATGCATTTTGAAGAGAATACTTCGACAGGCTGCACCTAAGATTTGGGGGGCTTATACTGATATATGAGAACAGGAAGGGAATTGTTTGTAACTAAGAGAATTTGAGTTTCTAGTTACTCAGAGTCAACTATGAATTAAATTGCCAAGCAGACTCATTCTATTTTTTTATTGATGTCCCCCTGGTTTTCTCCCTTTTGCCCCTCTCCACTAGCCCCCGCCCCACCCGCTGTTCTTCATCACACTGTTGTCTGTTTCTATGGGCTATACATATATACATATATGTTCTTTGGCTAGTCTCTTCCAGAAGTCTTGACCACCCTCCCCTCTGAGATCTGTCAGTCTGTTCCATATATCCATGACTCTGGCTTTATTTTGTTCGTCAGTTTATTTTGTTCATTAGATTTCACATGTGAATGAGATCATATAGGATCTGTCTTTCTCTGACTCGCTTATTTTGCTTAGCATGATATTCTCCAGTCCATCCATGCTGTTGCAAAGGGTAAGAGGTCCTTCTTTTTCATGGCAGTGTAGTATTCCACTGTGTAAAATGCACCAGTTTTTTGATCCTTTCATCTACTAATGGGCACTTAGCCTGCTTCTAGATCTTGGCTAGAGTAAAAAACACTGCCACAAACATAGGGGTGCATATAGTTTTTTGAATTGCTATTTTGGGATTTTTAGGATATATTCTCAGAAGCAGGATCATTGGATCAAACAGCAGCTTCAATTTTTAGTTCTTTTTTTTAATGGAAATTCCATACTGTTTTCCACAGGCTGCACCAATCTGCATTGCCACAAACAAAGATGAGGGTTCCTTTTTTTCCACATCTTTGCCAGCACTTGTTTGTTGATTTGTTGATGGTAGCCATCCTGAGAGAAGGAGGTGATATCTCATCGTAGTTTTAACTTGCATTTCTGTGATGATTAGTGACATCGAGCATTTTTCATATCTCTATTAGCCATTTGTATGTTCTCTGTGGAGAAGTGTCTATTCAGGACCTTTGCCCATTTTTCAATTGGGTTCTTTGTTTTCCCGGTATTGTGTTAAGTTCTTTTATATATTTTGGAAATTAACCCCTTAAAAGATGTATCATTGGGGTATACATTATCCCATACAATAGATTCCCTTTTTATTTTGGTGGGCAGGAGATTTTTAGTTTGGTGTAGTCCCATTTGTTTATTTTTCCCTTTGTTTCCATTGTCTGAGGAGATATATTAGCAAAAATATTGCTACACAACTTGTCTGAGATTTTACTGCCTATGTTTTCTTCAAGGATAAGGCAAGTTAAATTCGACAACTCCCAAATTTAAAGAATAAAAAAATCCTTCTTCCCACAATTTAAGAGACCTCTCTTTTTCAAGGAAATGGGAAATGAATATATTACTATACTTCAGAATGATCCCGAGATTGCATAACCTATTCACTAATGTTAGAAAGATCTATGCTGATTTTACACAGAGAATTCACTGTGGAAGGTTATCTTGATACTTTACCTGATGTTAATTTTGCTTAAAAAAAGAATGAAAAACCCTTGAGGTCAAGTTTCCTCAAGGAAACTTGTAACTTGTAACTCCCTGCTGTACAGAAATAACTTCCCTTTACACTGAAAGTTACATTATCTGAGGAATCCAATGCATTAAAAGAGATTGTAGTAACAAGAAAAAAGTCTGGTAGGATTAGCTCACTATGATGCTATATTGCACAATATTTTCAAGCTTAGTCATATTACACTACTTTGAACTTTTCAGTTTATTGATTTTCTGTATGTTCTTGGTAAGATGGTGTAATGGCTGTTCAGAAAGATACAAATTGAAAACCTAAGGTGAAGAAAGCAATTTTTAAAGTTCTACTAATTAAATGTATTTTTATTGGGAGGTAGGTTCCTCAATTCTGTGTTAATTTTCAGGCCTTTCAGGAAGTGAATTGCCTCTCTGTGCATTGAACAAGTTGCATTCACCTGTATCCAGAAGAGAGCTCCGGTGGGGCTGTTTCAAAGTTACCCTGTCATGATAGCATTGAGAATTTTATTATTTTCTGTTAAAAGTCATGGAATCCTCAGAGTCTTGGCAGGACTTCAGAAATTACCATAGAATGTTTATCCTTTCCTCCAGAAGCTAAACCCTGGTTGTGATATCTTATATATTATGTCCATACTATCAACATCCTTCTAGAAACTGAATTTTGAAATACAGAACTTATTCTACATCATTGTAACATTTAGGATATGGTTCAGCTGAATGAACCCAAACTCCAAAAACAGTATTGAAAAGCAAGGAAAACTATGAAAATCTGAAAAACAAAAATTTAAGTAGATAAAGAGCTATTATAGGCTCATAAATAGAAAGACAATATTTTCAAGATGTCAGTTCTTCCCAACCTGATCTTTATATTGAAGTCATTCCCAATTAAATCCTAAGTTATTTTGTAGATACCAACAAACCAATTCTAAAGTTTATATGGAGAGCAAAAAGGCCCAGAACAGCTAATGCAATACTGAAGAAGAATAACAAAGTTAGAGGACTGACACCACCAGACTTCAAGACCTACTATGAAGCTACAGTAATCAAGACTGTGGTTTTGAAGAAAAAAAAATACACAAATAGATCAATAGAACAGACTAGAGCCCAAATATAGACCTTTAGACGTATAGTCAATTGATCCGTTTTCTTTTTCTTTTTTTAGATTTTATTTATTCATTTTGAAAGGGAAGGGAAGGGAGAGAGAAGGAGGGGGAGAAACATCAATATGTGAGAGATATATGAATCAGTTGCCTCTCTCATGCCCCCAAACTTGGGACCTGGCCTGCAACCTAGGCATGTGCCCTGACTGGGAATTGAACTGGTGACCTTTTGGTTCACAGGCCGACAGTCAATCCACTGAGCCACCCCATCCAGGGCTAGTCAACTGATCTTTGACAAACAAGCAAAGGTAATGCAATGGAGAAAAGACAGTCTCTTCAACAAGTGATGCTGGAACAACTGTACAGTCACATGCAAAAAATAAATAAATAAATCAAACACAGACCTCATGCCCCTGACCAAAAATTACTCAAAGTGGATCATAGATCATGCAAAACATGATGCTATAAAACCCCTAGAAGGTAAATAAGAGAAAATCTAGATGTCCTTGGTATGAAGATACATTTTCAGATACAACAACAAAGACACGATCCATAAAAAAACAGATAAACTAGACTTTTGAGAAATTAAAACCTTCTGCTTTGCAAAAGACAATATAAAGAGGATATGAAGACAAACCACAGACTGGGAGGAAATATTTGCAAAACAAGCATCTGATACAGGACTTTTATACAAAATATACAAAGAACCTTAAAACTTAATAATAAGAAGACAAATAACCTCAGTAAAAATGGGCCAAAGATCTTAACTGACATCTTCTCAAAGAAGTTATATGGGTGGCAAATAAGCATGTAAAAAGGTGTTCCACATTATATGTCATCAGGGGAATGCAAATTAAAATAACAATGACATAAATAAACACATGTCCAAGAAGTACAGAGAGCCAGTGGATAGACATAAAAAATGCTCAATGTCACTAATCATCAGAGAAATGCAAATTAAAACAACAATGGGATATCACTTCAACCTGTCAGAATGGCTATCATCAATAAATCAACAAACAAAAATACTGATAAGGATGTGGAAAAAGGGAATCCTCTTGCGTTGTTGGTAGGAATTCAGACTGGTACAGCCACTATGGAAAACAGTATGAAGTTTCCTCCTCACAATTAAAAAGAACTACTTATGACTTTAATGGCACTTCTGGGCATATTTCTGAAGAAACTCAAACACTAATTCAAGTGAATATATGCATCCCTATGTTCATTGCAGTATTACTTACAAATAGCCAAGGTATGAAGGCAACCCATGTGCCCATCAACAGATGAATGAATAAAAAAGTGGTGGTACATGTAGACAATGGAATGTTACTAGGCCATAAAAAATGAAACCTTACCATTTGCAACAGCATGTATGCTAATGAAATAAGTCAGACAGAGAGAGACAGATATCATATGATTTCACTTACATTTGAAATCTAAAAGAAAAAATAAATGAAAAAAAAAAAACAGAAACAGACTTATAGATAATAGAAAACAAACTAGTGGTGGCCAGAGGGGAGGGCTTTGGGGTGGCTGGGTAAAAGAGTTGAAGGGATTAAGAAGTACAAATGGTAGTTACAAATAGTCATGGGATGTAAAGTACAGCATATGGAAGATAGTCAATAATATTGTACAAGGTGAAAAATTTATATGATCTGAAAAGAAACCAGAGTATTAATATTGTAATAACTATGTATGGTGCCTGGTGTGTACCTGAAATAACGGGGGGGTCACTTTGTAAATTATATGACTGTCTAACCACTATGTTGTACACCTAAAACTAACATAAAATAATATTGAATATCTACTGTAATTAAAAATAACTCTTTTTTTAAAAGAAGAAACAACAATGGCATATCCTTATATACCTGTTACAACAGCCAAATCCAGTACACTGACAATACCAAATGCAGGCAAAGATGTGGAGCAACAAGAACTCTCATTCGTCATTGGTGGGAATGCCGAATAGTACAACCAGTTCAGAAGACTACACATATTAGTACCATAAAATCTAGGAATGACACTCCTCAGTATTTACCAAGAAGGACTGAAAACTTGTGTCTGAACAAATCCCACTCATGAATGTTTATAGCAATTTCATTCATAATTGCTAAAATGTGGAAGCAATCAAAGTGTGTTTTAGTAGGTAAATGGATAAATAAAGGGTGGTACATCCAGACAACAGATTATCCAGCACTAAAAAAGAAATGAACAATCAAGCCATGAAAAGACATGAAGGAAGCTTAAGTGCATATTACTAAGGGAAAGAAGAAAATCTGAAAAGGCTACACACTGTATAATTTCAGCTATATGACATTTTTGAAAAGGCAAAACTATGGACCCAATAAAATGATAAATGGTTGTTGGAGGGTGAGTTTTGGGGGGCAGAGGTGAATAAGCAGAACAGAGATTTTTAGGGCAGTAAACATACTCTATGTAATGCCATAATGATGGATACATGTTATATATTTGTCCAAACCAATAGAATGTACAGCACCAAAAGTAAATGCTAATGTAAACTATGGACTTTGGGTGATTATGATATGTCAATCATAGGTTTATCAATTCTAACAAATGTACTACACTGGTGGAGAATATTGATAAAGGGGAAAGCTGTTCATGTGTCTGGGCAGGGGGTATATTGGAAATCTGTATACTCCCCTCTCAATTTTGCTATAAACCTAAAACTGCTCTAAAGAAATGTCTCAATTAACAAAATAATAAAAGGAAGGAGGAAGCCGAGGGAGAGAGGGAAGACATGCCCCTTTACCTTCAAATCTACTCAGTGGAAGGCACACATATGTCTATATTTCTTTGACCAGAGTTTGCATACACAATCATAAATTCTTGCAAAGGGGGATGGGAAATGTAGTCTTTATTTTTAGCATCTGTGTTCTCAGTTTATTCTTATCTTTCATTTACATCAATTTGTAATGTATTCTTAATAGTTGTATTTGTTTTGGCATTGCAAAAGTAAAGACATCATGTAAACAATGTAAAAATACAAAACAGAAAAAAAAATAGAAATTGAAGTGCTTCTAAAATTCTTCCCCATAAAGAAACACAAATAATGGTTTAGAGTATATGTTTTCAGCATCATCTCTGTGTGACACATAAGACTGAATAATTCCCAAAATGTCTTGTGTTTTTTCCCATGTCAGTATATATACAGGCACCATACCGATTTTTTTCAAATTTTGGTATCGGCATAAGGCAGGAGTAGAAATTGAAATAAATTCTTCTCTGTTTGATCCTTATACTTTATGAAACATTTCAAATTTCAGATCATAAAAATGTAAATAGTAATATACTTTGTAAAGCATCATCATTATTAGAGACATATTTTGTAGTTTGTTTTGTTCCCTTAACTGGTAATGAAAACCACCTGTAAAATAATTTGTTCTTGAGTTTGTCTAATCAATAAAGATTTAGATTTAGAGTTTGCTTATTCCTTATTTAGTCCAAACATTTCAAATCCTAATCCTCTGCCTTCCCCAGTATCACTTTCATATTTAAATTCTCAGGTTTCTTGAATCTCTCCTTCTACAAAACTTCAGATTTCTATTCCTGGGATATTTATTTATTTAGATCAGTTTATCTAAATCACAGAACTCACATGTAGTAGAGGTTTTTGTCCCCTTCCCCCAACAGAATTATTATGAGGTATCTTTTTTCCATCTTTCTAAGGCCATATCAATGACAACCTCATAGGATTTACTTATTATCTGAGGTTCCGGAGTTCTCCAGAAGCAGTGGTTCTCAAAGTGTAGTCCCTGAATCAGCCGCAAGAACCCCACCTGGGAACTTGTTTGAAATGCAAATTATGGACCTAATGATTGAGGAACTCTGGGCATGGGGCCCTGTAGTCTGAGTTTTAACAAGCCTTCTAAGTGATCTGATGTGAAGCCTTAAGAACCACTCTCTAAATCATAGGATCTCAATCTTGTTTACACACATAGGCATTACCTGGGCAGTTTTAAAAACTATTGATGCCCAGATCGTAACTCCAGAAATTCTTAATTAATTAATTCCGGGTGAGGCCAGAGAACTGGGAATTTTGTTAGCTCCCAGGTGATTACAAGTATAACTAAGGTTGAGAACCACTGCTCTTAATCATTTATAACTTCCCAGTCTAGGTGCCAGCTCCAGGTTCTTTGAGATTTTCTCTATCCCTAAGGAGCTACGCCATACGAATGTAGAGTGAAGCTACCATGAATTAGATATTACATTGTTGTAAGTAGACTTAGTCATTAAATAAAGTGTGACACCGAATCTTATCATTTCCTTTGGTTTTGTTTATCATACATGATGAGCCTTTGAACCTGAAGCTGACTTAATTTAATGCAATGTTTCCTTTTAAATCTATTGGACTTTGTGTGCATCGGGGTGACACACAGAGTGAACATCAAAATGCTCTTCCTGTGATCTTTGGGAAAGGCACCAGAGGAGAATGAGTACATTAGCCATGTAAAGTGAGCTTGATCAGATGGAATTGATTTGTTTAACTTGTACTTATGTACAAAAAGAAATGCTCTGTGCTAAATAAATTCAATATTAAAATGGCTTGCACATTACACACCTAACCAATTTTAGTCACCATATATTCTACCAGTTACATGTTACTTGGGAAGGGAAATGTGGTATTTCAGCTAGCAAAAAAGGAGAGAGCAAGAACTTCTTCAGGGTTTCAGTGGGGAGGAATATGTATGTTAAGGGCCTTTCTCTTCCTTATGCCAGACATGGATCAGAAACACTTCCAAGTCATTTTGTAAGAGACAGTGGTTTGATTTCTCCATACCCTGTCGAGTGTCCTAATCTTGTTTTTGTAAAATAAACATCAGCCAGTGACAATTCTTTTTGACCTCGATTTTATTTTATATGTGGAGAAATGTCAGTGATTACTATACCTTATACATCAGGCTCAGTAGTAAAAGAGGCTGCTTTGAATTTGGGCTTCTTATGTCTTTGATATAGGAGGATTCTAGAATATTCAAGGCCAAGTGACAACATTTAAACATCAAAGGAAGAATGCATATAATTAATAGAAGATTCAGCAAAGTCAGAATGGCAAACAGAGGATCCTGACTTACGAAGATCTGTGGTGTGTCCTGGCCAAACGGCTCAGTTGATTGGCATGGTCCCATATGCCAAAAGGTTGTGAATTTGATTCCTGGTTAGGGTACATACCTAGTTTGCTCGTTGGATCTCTGGTTGGGGTGCATGCAGGAAGTAACCCATCAATGTTTCTTTCTCTGTCTCCCACTCTCTCCACCCACCCCCTGTCTCATCTCTCCCTTCCTCTCTCTCTAAAGTCAATAAACTGGTCCTTGGGTGAGGAACAAAAAAATCTGTGGTGTGAGATACATAAGCCAGCAATAAGGGTACCACTTCAATTTATAACAACAATGATAAGAAATCAAAAGCAAGGAAGGAAAAGGCACCTGTTGCAGTGGGAAATTGTGATCCCTTCTTCCCATTGCAAAGATGAGCAAATTCTCAGACCCAGAGCCCATCTCTTTAAAGAGAATTTGAGCCCCTGACAGAGGGCTCTGAGATGTCACATGAAATATATACAGTACAGCTGCATTTCCTCCATTGCTTCCCTAAGGCCATTTTACAGAGTATAATAGGGAAAGGGGCATAACCACATCTTTTGACAACTAGATATCTTTGATTATCTTTGGATAATTCTGTCTAATTAAAAGATGGTTCTGGGACCAATTACAATAGTTGCTGGGGTGGGTTCCCCCCACAATCAACAAGCAATTCTCAGACAACAGTTGAGTGTCCAAGAATTAAACTCTGTTCTCACACTATCTACATGGAAACTACAGCTGTCAGTCTCAAGCCCAGGTATCACCTATACTTCTGACAGACTGGCGATAGATCACAGGTTCCCACAACCTCCTCTTTGGGTTTGGCTGATTTACTGGAGCAGCTCACAGAACTCAGGAAAACATTTTACTGACTAGATCACTGACTTATTATAAAAAGATATGTCAGAAACATCCAGGTGGAAGAGGCACACAGGGCAAGGTATGGGGCAAGGGCATGGACTTTTCATTTCCGTATGTGCACCAACTAGGAAGCTTCCAAACCTTGCCCTCTTGGGTTTTTATGGAAGCTTCATCACATAGTCATACTTGATCAAATCATTGGTCTTTGGTGATTGACTCAACCTCCAGCTTTTTTCCCCTCTCCGGAAGTCAGGGGTATATGACTGAAAGTTTCAGCCCTCTAGTCATGCGGTTGATTCTTCTGGTGACCAGCCCCCATCCTTACATGCTTTCTAAAAGTCACCTAGCATATCTCATTAACGTACATCATTTGTGGTGAAAAGGGACTTCTATCAGAGGACATCGTAAGGATTCCAATAAACCTAAATCAAAAATCACCACATAGTCATTTTCGGCTCCTCATGTCAGTAGTCTAATTGGCATAAAAAGAATTTCTATATTGGCAAGAGCAATACACCCCAATTTTCATAAAGAGGTAAAGTATTCCTTTATAATGAAGGCAAGTACAAGAACGTCTAGTACCCATAGGAGTTACTGGGGCACTTCCTGGTGCTTCCATGTCTGGCGATAGCTATGAATGGCCAGCTGAAACAACCACAGCTTAAGGAGTGTATAGTAACTGGGGCCTCAGATCTTTCAGAAATAAATCTGGGATACCCCAGGGGCCAAACATCCTAGACCAACAGAAATACAACTGATGGTAAAAGCAAGCTAGGATGGATAACAGTACAAAAAATGGTGTCTGTCAATTATGGCTTTGTAGTGTCAAAGCTTATTACATGAAACCTCCAGCTATAAAGGTTTATGATTTTACTTTTGTTTGTTTGTTTTTTTTAGAAGTTGTAGCTGGCTCCCATGAGACAGGACATTAGGACAATGTAAACTTAATGTAGAACATAAGATTGTAAATCAATAAATAAGCTCACTCTCTGGGAAGTAAAAGAGGTATATGTAATAAATTTGTCTTTAGAAAACATGCAACTCATTTTCTTCCCTTTGAAAATATAACACAGTAGACTTGATATGTTACTTGCTCATTATCCATAAAAGCCTGAATGTAAGACATCCTGATAGGCAAGAGATTGTGTATCTATATATATCCACAATCTACTGCTCAAGAATATTGGTGGTTAAAAGTTCAGAGAGTTCTATCCAATCTTAAGTGTTAGATTCTATCTAAATGCCTCCTGTTGTGAGCTGCTACACTAGCTCAACAATTGATTATTATTCCTTTTATTTTCACTTTTTTGTTTGTATATCATTACTAAACTGTTTTCTGTCATCTCAAGATAATCATTATAAAACAAAAATAAAATGACATGTTTTGGTTTGGGATTTGTGTCTGTCTCTGTTATCTATCTATAATGCTTTTGGAGCTGAGAACTTAGAATGTTTAAAAAATACTTAGCAGAGTTTAGTGCGTGCCTGCTGGGAGATCCCTTTGTTATTGCTCCAATGTTGTTTGAAGCTAGTTTGCACTAGTTTCAGATGTCAAATGCTGTCCAGGTCTGGCCCTCAGCAGGCTGTTCAAAGCTACAAGCAATCCACAGTTTGTGGCAGCCTCTCCCAGGTTTGGCTGTGCATGGGAAGGGCCAAGTTGCACTCTAAGTTTGGCTTTCTCCAGTACAGGGCCTAGGGGTGGATCAGCAAACATCCCAAGGCACCAAAGGATCTACCTCTGCCTGTCTCTGCCTGCCAGCCAGCTGTCACTGGTCACTGAAATGGCTGTTTCTAAAAGGGCTTCTGGTGGAATCAAGGGGATGGGACCCTTGGATGTACTGTGAGGGGGAGGTGCCATTCAGACGTCAGGGAAGATGGTGGGTGTGTTTCCCTATCCAAGTCTGAGTCTGAGTCTGTACTAGATTATTTCCCTGAACTTGGCAAAGTGGAGCCCCTAGTTGGCAGGTGGGTGGGGCTTCTGGAGCCCAGAGTTCGGTTCTGCTGAATACCAGGAGGGTGTTTCTATTGGGTGTTTCTATAGCTTCTCCCATATGATCTCACTTATATGTGGAATCTAATGAAAAAAATAAACTAAGGAGCAAAATAGAATAAGAGCCATAGAAACATGGAATAGATGGATAGCTGTAAGAGGGATGGGAGGAGCTGGGAGCTGGCTGAAAGAAGGTGAAGGGATTAGCTGGAGAACATAAGAGTATATACATGACCCTTGGACATGGACAACAGTGTGGGGATTGCTTCAGGGGGCAAAGGGGATAAATTGGGACAACTTTAATAGCATACACAATAAAATAAAATTTAAATAATAAAAAAAAGAATGTTTGTAGCAGAAAAACTTCTGTTTGTTTGTCTTATTTTGTAAATTATGTTAGCCATAACAGGTTGGTTTTAAGCATCAACTTTGTGATAAACTCAATGATTTTATTTAATAAATTTGAATGAGTTCAACTATTAAAAAAACTTCTTAAAAGCTTTCAGATATATATTCCTTCATCCACTGCTTTTGGTGTATTCTTTCTCCTGAATTTTGACAGCAACATAGTTCATTGTATTGGTCCAAGTTTTTACCTGTTTCAAACCCAGCTCCATACGTCTACTAGAGTGTACTCTTAAAATGAAGAGGTGATGATCCTGGTTTTCTGTGATAAACTTTCAGAGGCTCCATCATTATTCTGTAAATTCCTCCGTGTTTTGGTCCCTAAAATACCTTGCCTCCACAATTTATGTATTCCTTTTATGTCTAAAAATGTACTCAATACCACAAAGTACCATTTCTGTGCCACATCCATATGTGCCAGCTATATTGAAACTAATGGCTTACCTATCTCCCTTTATTGAAGGGTGGTGTCCCCATTTCCTTGAACAATAGTTGTTTGTGTACTAGATTGGGTCATATCTTGGAAAGATGCTAATTACCAGTAGACATTTTTTTATCTTTTTAGGATTTTATTTAGAAAAATGGGGAGAGAGGGAGAGAGAGAGGGAGAGAAACTTCAATGTGTTGTTGCCTCTCATGTGCCTTCTACTGGGTGGGGACCTGGCCTGCAACCCAGGCATGTGCCCTGACTGGGAATCAAACCAGCGACTCTTTGGTTTGCAGGCCAGCATTCAATTCACTGAGCCACACCAGCCAGGGTACTGGCAGACATTCTTGGTGCTTAAACAACAGAGAAACTTCTGATGAAAACAATCAAAATATAATGGTGAAAAATAGATTAGTGACCACAAAATTAGCTCATGCTATTTAAGTGGTAAACTTAATTAGGAGGTAAGATCCGATAACAGTTTGTGAACTGTGTGCTATAAAGATACAATGAGACCATGAATGGGGATAGAAAATTGAAAAAGAGTATGTAGAAATCCATTCCTGAGAGAGAAATTCTTGTCATCCTTTATCCAGTTCTTTTGTATAATACTACACAAGATCTCATCCCAGTGGTGGGCAGACAGAAAAATAAGCAATAAGAGAAGAAATGAAGAGGATTGTGTGCCTGAGACACCTGAGGTCACTCCATCTGGACAAAAATCACATTTTCAAAGGCAAAAACATTCAACAAAATCCTTTAAAAGATGCTCAGCGATCAATGAGCACATTAAGCAAAAGCAGTAAAAATATTTTTGGGAATTTGGTATATTAGATGAAACCCCACCTGATACTGTTAATCCGTTTGTATGACCATTGATTTTGAGTTTTGTTAAGAGACAAAAGTGCTGAGAGCACCAGCTGTTCCTTGGCCAAGGATGCTGTGGGGTCCCCAGCCCTGTGGTAAATGACCAACATCCCCGGATGGATTCACCTGCAGCCTGCCATGTCAGCACAGTTGGCCATTTACAAACCAGTGGGGGTTTGTTACAGGTTTGTTTATCTTTCGATAGAACCACCTGCCTGGAGTTAAATTGTCTGGGCTATAAATAGAAAAATAGTGTACAGGATAGTTTTACCATTAAAGAGGACAAGAGCATTAGAGAGAGGGGAGGGAAAAAAAGAAAATTCCTGTTTTTCTGCTTTATAGGAATCTGGGTAGGGTCTTGGGAATTTTTATCCAGTTAGCTTTACAACTGGAAAAGAAAATAGTGTTAACAGTACCAGCAGATTTGAGCATCTAAAATCTGCTGAGTGTCATTTTATAATCTCTTGAGGACAGTGAAAGAACCCATGGTGGAATATTAGCTTTGTCAGCCCTAATGACAGACTGATAATAAATACAGCAAACCACTGTAGTAACCTCCTGAGGGTACTAGCGAGTGGAACATACTCGGTTCTGTGAAAACCAGCTGGGTACAGTTCAAAACATTCATAAAGTCTTTACAACAATGCATAGTATTATAGGTAGGCCCAAAGTGTCTCAGCACACATTTCTGTAACAACAACAAAACTTTTAGGCTATTTGTTCATAAAATATATGGTAGACAATCCTCACAAGTTTATGATATAATTGATGAGAGAGACTGGGAATTTTAAAATGTAACTCAAATCTATGCTACCAATGATATGTACCTAAATTGCTGGCCCAAATGATGAATGTTTTCTTTCTGCTACACTGCATAAAGATAAATTTGTATAGATTTATTTTTATTTTAATATATTTAATTTCTAATTTTAAATTTTAATTTTTTTAGATTTTGAAATTATAGTATTAGTCTCTTTAAATATTTTCTTGAAATTTTACTGTGTTAAAATACACAACATAAAATTTACACCTTAACTATTTTTAAGGAAAATTTGCAGTCAACTATTTATTTCCATCAATTTAAATTTTTCTTTATACATTTTTATTTATTCTGATCAAATTTAAACATTGACAAATTATGATGCTCTGAGTGGTACTGACCTCACATTGACTTTGTGTGTGTGTCAGGAGAGGATATGTTTAAGTTTTCTCTTTGCTAGGGTAAATACTGAGGAGTAGCATTTTGTAAGTATATGGTAGGTATCATATGGTAAGTGTATGATAAATTTATATTTAGCTTTACAAGAAATTGCCATACTCTTTTTTTTTCATTTTTCAATTAAAGTTGGCATACAATATTATATTAGTTTCAGGTGAACAACACAGTGATTAGACATTTATATAGCTTACAAAGTGACCACCTGATAAGTCTGGTACCCACCTGGCACCATACAGAGTTATTGCAATATGACTGACTATATTCCTTATGCTGTACTTTACACCTCCATAACTGTCTGTAACTACCAATTTGTAGTACTTTTACCTATTTCACCCGTACCCTCAAACCCCTCCTACCTGGCAACAGTCAAAATGTTCTCAGTATCTATGAGTCTGGCCAAACTATTTCCTAAAGTTGCTCAACCATCTGCATTCCCACTAGTAGTGTGTGCAAATTCCACTTGCTCCATATCTTGGAGTCAAGTCAGCATATTGGTACTGATAATAGCCATTCTGATATATTTATAATAGTATCCCATTGTAGTTTTAGTGTGCATTTCCCAAATGACAAATGACTTTGAGCATCTGTTTTATGTGCTCATTTGCCATCTGTACATCTCTTGTGGTTAAGTGTCTGTTCAAATAGTTTTCCCACTTTTTTAAATTGAGAGTTTTGTTTGTGTGGTGTTTTCCTGTTGAGTTTTAAGAGTTGTTTATGTATTCTGGATAGAAGTTCTTTGTCAGAAGCTGTTTTCACTGTTTTGGTTCTTTTTCCTTTCTATATAAATTTTGGAAGTATCTGGTGATAGTCACAAAAGTCCTAACAGAATTTTGACTGGGATTGGGTTAAATCTAATGTTCAATTTGGTAAGAATTGACATTTTAACAATATTGATACTTCTATTTTTTAACAAGTTACCCCTCTCTCATTATCTAGATTTTTGATATCTTTAACTGATTTTTACAATTTTCTGCACAAGACCCTGCATTTAGTTTTTTAGATTTATATCTAATTATTGCTTTGTTTTTATGCTATTGTAAATGTTACTTACTAGTATGTTAAACTAGTTTTTTTAAATACTTTGACTTTTGTGTATTGACCTTGTATCTTGTGGCTTTTCTAAAACCACTTATTAGTTCCCAGAGTATTTTTGTATATTCTTCTAGGTATATTTTTAACATACTTTATCACACTATCTAGGACTGCCTGCATGACTTTGAATAGGGGTGTTAAGAAGACATTTTTGTCTTGTTCCTGATCTTAGAGAAAATTATTCAGTATTTTCCCTTGTTAACTACTGGTATTTTTTAAATAGATGCCCTTTATTGGGTGAAGAAAATTCCCTTTTATTTCTGGTCTACTGATAGGTTTTGGAAGTTACTGAGATGATTATGTTTTTGTCTCTTAAGTCTGTTATTAGGGTAAATCACATTGATTGAATTTTGAATATTGAATCAGCCTTCCACTTACAATGGGGCCATTTAACTTATGAAATTTATTTTTTATCTTCCCTAATTTTCTCAGTTTTAAAAATCATATATATTTAGGGTTTATAAAGGTTAGCTCACCACCAATTAATTAAATTTGAACATCCTCAAAAATATCTAGGCTGTCTGAGTTTAACTTGCCTGCATTTTTTCACACAGTACTTGTTATTCATTTACATACCAATTAATCCTTTTGATGTGCTATTTTGGTCATATGATATGTTTTGGAAATGACAGAACTGACACACATGATAAAGATGCAACTTTACCCTTCATGAAACTTGCCCAAGCTTGAGGTATGACCAAGTGCAGAACAAAGACATTTAAATCAGACTGTAGAGTTGGTGAAGGCTTTTCAAAAGAGGTGCTTTGAGCTGAAGTTTGAAGGTAAGGTCTCTATGTATGTATTCTAGTACACGTTTTATCATTTTCTCCTCTTAGATTTCATTGTCTACCCGATGTAAGGCCCTAGTAAATGTGAAGTGGGCCTTGTAACTCACCAGCCTCACCATCCACCATTGATTAGATCAGAAGCACACACTTTCATCAATGCAGTTAATCGGCTGACTGGATTAAAGCCCTTAGTTTTTCCCTAGTAATCTGAAAGAGGAGGGGTGCAGGACAGCCCAGTTTTGATGCTAGATTCTAAGGCAGAGAGGTTACCCTAGAGACAATGAGTTGGGGGCTATCTTAACTGCATGAAAATTAGAGAATAAGCAGAGAAAGTCAGTCTTCCATGAGAGAAGACAGAGAAAATGTAGGACCCTAAGGGCAGGGAATAGAGAAACTGGGGTCCTTAGAGCCTGGTGGTTTTCATGTTCCTGTAAGGTCCAGTTGAACTTCATCTCCTTAAGCTTCTGTATGACTTCACAAAACTTTGACTTTTCATTAAAGGTAGTTAGGAAAGAGTTCTAGTTCTTGAAATCAGATGAGCCATGATTGTATTAGAGGTTTAGTAGGATAGATTGAACCAAAGACTTTTGAGACAGTGTGAGACTGATTGTGGCATTAGGGCAGAATGGAGCTGGTGAGGAGTCAGTGGGTGACAGGGTTGGGGGTGAACCAAGGTTCTAACTTCCATACCTTCTAAATCCTGAGTAACAATTTCTTAACCTCTCACAATGCTTTTTTACCCTTGACTTCAAGCAAGGAATCCTCATTTAATTTCCTTCTTAAATATTTTCCTGTTCCTTCTTGTCTCCTTTAGTCTTTAGATCAGGAGTCAGAAAGCTTTCTGGAGAGAAGCAGACAGCAAATATTTTAAGCCTGATGGGCCATGTGCTGCTGACTGCTTAACTGTGCCTTGTGGTGCAAAAGTATTAATTGCAATGCATGACAAAGTGTGGTAGTGTACCTATAAAATTATTTATTGACACTAAAATTTAAATATCATATTTTTACATGTGAAGAAATAATATTCTTTTGATTTTTTCCAGCCACTTAAAAATTCTTACCTCTTGGGTGTTATAGAAACTGGAGGGCCATAGTTTACATACCACTGTTTCAGAGGCTCAGCAGCACCGTGTTTTCACTTCCTCAGAAAGTTGTTTTCCTCTCTGCCTGAGCCTCCATCTTTGTCCTCCTGATTAGTTTTTCTGTCTCATGGATGATTTTCAAAGCCAGAAATCTTAGATCAGTAATCAATGTGTTAATCTCCTTTGTCCTCATATCCTGTTCCTTGCCTTCTCCCGCCATATTTTCTTAGACTGTATGCCAGATTATTTTAATTCTTTATGACTTATTCTGGCTTTCTTATGCCAGTTTTCTAACAATCTTGTCCAAGCTTAATTCTTCCCTAGAGACTCATTACCCATTGCTAAATCTTTCTTTCCTAGTAAGCCACATGTCTAAAACCTTTTCATTCTCTTCTTCACCAAACTTTTGGCCTCTATATTTCAATTTAGTTTTATATACAAAATGCATTTTAAACGAACAAAATACAGTATTGGCGATGTCACTAAAAGTTATTTCAGAGTAGCAGAGAACATAGGAAATTCAACAATATAGTCACACTATACCTGTTGGGTTTGGTTAGTTCACTAAAACTTTTCAATGAAAAAATCCAGTGACAATAAATATTATTAACAGCTTAATGAAAACTATATAATAAATAAAATTTTTATTCCATAAAAAATGCACCATGTCTATTATGATCTACTTAACCAATCATCATTTGGACATTTTGGATAATGGTGTTTTTTCACCTTTACTAATAATGGGTGTTAAAAACCCTAGTGACTGCATCTTTGTGCACATTCCTGATTATTTAACTATTTAATTAGAATATGTTCCAAGAGCTGGAACTACTACATTAAATCTTTGTAAGGTTGTTTAAGTTTCACAAAAGTGAACCCCTTGGGAGGAACCAATGAATCTAGCCAGTGTCTGATACATAGTAGAAGTTCAATAAGTATGGTCAAACTAAGCTGAACTGCATGGATTTTGTTTTTCCTACATGCATACACACACAAAGAAGCTTATAGAGTACATAATGAATATTTTTTGTTGTATTTGTTAAATGTTAGCTTTAAGATGTTATTCATGCATTGTCTTCTCTACTATTCCCCAAATCTTCCTTGATGCCTTCAGGCTAATTTAGTTGACCCTCCTCTGTTCCTGAGATGCCTTGCTTGCATTTCCATCCTGGTATATATCATTTTGAATATTTTGTATAATTATATAGTATGTGACTGTTACTTCCTCTAAATTATTAATCTAGCAAAGATTCTAAAATTAGAAATTTGTCATAAACATTTTTTAGTGAATGGATATATAGGCAATGTGCCTAATTTAGAGCCAACCTCGGACTCAGACAGATAAGTGATTTATCAATGATTTTCAGATTTGAAACCTATTTAAGAAACAGCCTGAGATATTTATAGACTTTAATAAACAGCTGAAGCATAAATAACCTGTTAGGAATGTTTTCCAATATTCCTTTAAAAATAAGAGTGATCAATTCCTTTCTTGTATAATGTGTACAGTTCATGTCCTCCAGACTAAATAAGACCTAGGCCTGACAGCACCTGTCTCTATGTAAAAATGATGGTACAAAATAGCTACAAGAGGGCCTATTCTGAAGTCTGCTGGACTTGAAGTTACCCCTAGCATATGCTCTTATATATTTAGAGACATATATCAGAAGAATGGAAATGCATTTAAGAAGTGTTCATGTTTCTTCTCAATGTATAAAAATATGTTAGTTACCATAGAAACAACAAATATAGATTCAGTTATTCTTTTTATTATAAGAAAAATAAGCAAAAGCTGAGATATTTTACAATAAACTTTCCATCGATGTCTAGAAGAATATTTTTTCAATCATCTAAGACATTTGAAAGAATATGATCAAGCAAGAATAGAAGATTCTTTCTTAATAAAAAGTCATCAAACTATTCACCAAAAAACCATCAAGTGACATGTATTTCCAAATAATATGAAACCATCTATGTAAGATGAATAATATTTTTATTTTGCTATTTGGGTCTGAAAGGAAGTCAGATTTATTTTAAGGGAACAATGTCTGACACTTAGAAATATGCATATTACCTTTTGCATGCTAAATGCCTTCCTTTTTTATATATAATTTCCAGTTGCAAATGAGCACATTCGAAATTTTTAAGCAAATAAGAAATCAAGGACCAAAAGTTACCTCATGGCAAAAAAATATTGACCATTGAAGAAAACAAGAAAGAAAGCCTCAAGAAATCACAACAATTATCGCTATTGAAATGATAACCATATCCTTGGTTTATAGAGAATTTAAGGTAGTTCTTTAAATGTTGGATTGAAACATGCAGATCATAAATACAGAGAGTCACCAAGCATTACTGTGACAAAAATGTCCCAAAATTGTATTCTATACTTTTCTCTTGGGCTTTAGATTTAGAATTTTGCTGAACATTCAAGTTTATTTGGCTGTTTCACACACT
Organism: Carollia perspicillata; assembly: GCA_004027735.1. Taxonomy (NCBI): domain Eukaryota; kingdom Metazoa; phylum Chordata; class Mammalia; order Chiroptera; family Phyllostomidae; genus Carollia; species Carollia perspicillata. The sequence continues at coordinate 20,174 of PVKM010000414.1, forward strand.
CCGCAGCTGAAGTAATGCTCTCCAACCACCTAAGGGTTTTTTTGCCTGGCTATGCCTGTTAATGAAGGTACCACCCACCCAGAGGAACCAGTATTATCAGGGCACTTTATACCCTCTTTTTCAGGACTCCCTTCTCACTTCTTCAAAACCACCCCAAAAACGTCTAACTAATAATGATGTTGCCTCCTAATTAGTTCCCGAATCTGTTCATTGTTCCATGTTCTAACTACACCTTTCCTATACAAAACCCTAATTTCCTCCTATCTGAGGAACTATGATAGTTTTCTCACTGCAGTCTGTCTGTTTGTCTGTCTTTCTTCCTCACCTCTATCTCTTCTTCCCTCCCCCTTCACCACCCTTCCTGCTCTCCCTCCCTCTGGTCTTGTCTTCAGAGTGACGGCAGAGTAGCACTGACTTTAACACCAAACTCCATTCTCTCGTTTCCATACCCAAGTCTCTTAAACGACCCTGCAGACTAAAGATAAACTCCTGCACATGACATTTACCTGGCTGCTGCATTCTCCTGCATCTTCACTTTCCTCCATTCTTCAAAGATGCTACTGTCCACTAGGGATGCTATGCTGCTTGGCATCCACTGAACATGTGGGTTCTTCACATCTCTCTACCTTCCTGTGTGCAATTCCTCTTTCCTGGAATTGTCCTTCCCACTTTCTTTGTCTGATGAGTTCCTACTCACCCTTTAAAAATACAGGCAATGTGTCTTCCAGGAAGTCTCCCTGGGACCCTAGGCTGGCTCCCTTTCTCTCTGTTTCTACAGTAATTACTACTAACCCTTAAAAGCACTCATCAGCCTGCAGAATCTAACCTTTGTCTCCATTCTATGGAACCATCCTAAGGTCAGGAACAGGTCTTTCCCATCTTTGAATCCTCAGTACTTTGCATCAAACTTCCCTGAGGAGAGAAGCCCAAGCTCTTAACAGGTTTAAATATCAGGTAGTGTACTTTAAGGTCATTAATATGATATTATTATTTCTGGTATAACTGTCCGCCAACTCTTCTTAAATGAAGAGGATATGTTTTTCCAAAGTTCTTACTAGACAATCCATTTTGAATCAAACTTGAAAACAAACGAAACCCTAGGACAAAAAGCAGTGTAGAATCTGAAAGAGGGAGGAAGAATGTCATCAGAAGCCATCTACCTGTACCTTGAGTAAGTAACAGATGAGAGTAGTTCTGGGATGTTGTTTCTGTGTATGCCAGCATTCCTGGGTGGAAGAATCACATGCTGGGTGGGGACCTTGAGCCCCAGAACCACATGGCATTAATTTAAAAAGGATATTTTCAGCAGTAGGGAAAGAGGCAAAGAACAACCTCTAGGGTCTGTTATCTCCTGTGATAAACTCACTGCTTGCTAGCCTGTTCTCTGCTCATGGAAGCAAATTCCATTACTCCATCGTTCCACCGGGCGCCACTTAGTGTTGGAGCAGACCTGGCCAGATGTGCTGGTTACACCCTGCTCCAGGAGCAGGAATGCGCTAATTTGAATTTTAATGATGCAGATGAATAAGGATGTCCCATCAAGCACCTCACTTAACACTAGGAAATCACTTAGGCACTGGGAATCCCTCTAGTCATTAACTAGTATGGGTACTCGTAGAAGGAAACATTCAGTACCTCTTCAGACAATAGCATTGCAAATGACACACATTTTATTTAATCTTTGAAAAAAGGGGGAAACCAGATTCTGAATCTGAGGAGGAGTTAAAGTTTTCTATTACAGCTTTCCATAAACTTGCTTAAGAAATATGCATTGCTGTGTGTGCAGGACAGGACTGCATGACTGGCTGTTTAATGTGATGACTGTTTGTACTTGGCAAAGGCAACTTCAAAAGAGGCATTTGAGAGAGTTGGTTGTCTCTGTGATGGTCTTGTAAATATTAAGTATGACATTTCCATTAAAAATGATCCAAGTACATTCAGTAAATCTCAAAAACCTCAGACTACAGAAAGAGAACGTAGGATGTCTTCCTGTCTGCTCCAATTGTCTTGGAGTTACTGTCAAAGGCCAGCATCCAAATGGCTACAAGATGTGACCTGACTCTACAGACTCCAACTGGTGATTATAGAAATTATTTCTCATTATAGCAAAGACATTTTCCTATCTGAAAATCAATGTATACATATTTATTCTTCCATTATTAGAAAATTGCTGATTTTTAGAATTAGTAATATGAGTTATCCTTGGTAGTGACAGCAATAAAAATAATGTACATTTGCATAGCATTTTACGTTTCTGAAATTACTTTGTCACTTTCTAATTCGAACCCTACCAATAGTCTGTGAAATGGAGCCACAACTACTACTTCCTATTATTCTACAGAATGGGAAACTGAAGAGGGGTTAAGTGGAAAAAGTAGGAATTTGCACTGAATCTTCTGATACTTAATAACTGTCTAGTTTGGAGAGTCATGAGCTTCTGATTTAGGCAAATATTTGGGGAAGTGTCTTTGTAGACCATAACAACTGTGGATAATGAGACTTGACTGTGGTTGTACATATGGCAAATAAGTAGCTTTTGGTTAATCACATAGGATCTGGAGCAAGACCCTATGAGTTGAAATCCCAGCTCTACCATTTAGCACCTGGGAGAGTTTAGGGTCTGGTTTCTTCTTTTACAAAAGGACCTCATTCATTAATTTGTGGTGAGGTTTAAAAACATTGGGGTACCCACACATTCACATGGAAAATACTTAGAATAATATCTGGCAGGCAGCAAGCACTTAGTGATATTAGCTGTCACTATTGTCTATTATTTTACAGTGTATGGAATCTCAGAAAGCTCTGGGAAAGCACATCATATCATACGATAAGTGTCCTATCTGAGATAGGAACACAGCTTTTCTGAGTCTAATACCAAACTCACAGGGGAAGCTATCAAAGGGCAGAGTGAGAAGTGTTTGGAGCCTGTATATACAGCTGGTCATCACCCTAAATATAGAGTTGCAGGCTGTGCATTGAAAGGCACAATGAGACGGGGTCAATCAGCAAGAGACAGGAAAAGGGGTGCCTTTGAGTGACTGCAGCCATTTCAGGTGTCAGATCTCAGACCCCTTGGTTTGGCAACTTTTTATAGACAGCCTGTGGAAACATAATGGTAGACGGGGTGACCGCGGTTCAGCGTTTCAGACATATCCTCTTTTCTCTATAGTGCTGCGGGGGTTCTGCTACAAATTGAAAGATTCAGCTACATGAAAAGGAGCTGACACATTGAGCCAGGAAGTCTTTTCTTCTGCAGAAAGCTCTGATCTTTGAGTTAGCAAATCTGGAAGGGGCAGATTTGACGAGAATAATTTCGAATTTTGCACTTACAGAGACTGCAAGCATAACAAGGGATTTAAGACCACATCCAGGATTGATGAAATAATTGAAAAAAATTCAAATGTAAAACCGAGACAAAGATGCCAAGAATTGGGCACAGACTCCCCCCTGTGCTTCACAGTTCTCGCAGTGGGGTAGCTTCGTGCTCAGAGTCAGGAGTGGGCTCCTTGGAAGCAGAGGCCCTCGGAGGACACCCCTCCTAATCTCTACTCTGCACACTCTGGTGAAACAAACTCTGTTCACAACTTGCCTTCTTACCCCAGTGAATAGAAATGCTCCTTTGCTTTTAGAAGCAGCCTCTTAAAAATATTCATCCAGCTTTGTAAGGGGGAAGGAGCTGAAGAGCAGAATGCTTGCTCTCTGTTATTGTAAGGCCTGTGGCCTTGAGGAAATAGATTTCCCTAAAGACGAGAGAGGAAAGAGAGATCGTTTTTAAAAAAGGAGATAGTAAGGTGGAGGAAGACTATGAGTTCGTGTTTTATGCACACCAGATAAAAGGAATAATTAATCAAAGTTTTAGAAAATAGGCATGTTAAGGAGAAGAGAGAAGTGTTACTGTGAGATGGACATTACATCTGGATGTTGAAAACCTTCCTGCTCAGTTAATGCCCTAACAGTCCTAGGAGGGAGCTATAATTTTCCTCATTCTACTAGAAGGGAAGCAAATGCAGTGAATTTTTAAAACATACTGAAGGTCATATAGGCAGTAAACAGCAGAGAATAGAATCAAACACATATCTCTGTGATGGCAAAGCTCAAGTTCTTTGCAATGAAAAATGGTCATAAAATCTAATATTTAGGAAGAACTTTCTAGTGTGATAGACCATTCTACAGAGTTTACATGAATCAACTAATTTAATTTCCACAGCAATCTTAAAATTTGTGAGTACAATTGTACCCATTCCAGAGATGCAGAATCTGAGGTTTAGAGAAGTTAAGTAACTTGCCTAAGATCTCATAGCTAATAATTGAGCGTGCAGAGTTCTGATAAAACACAAATCAGAGGGAAGCTTGCAAGGGCTAAAGAGAGATTCTTACTAACATTTAAACCAGTATTTTAGCAAAGCCTTTGTGTGTGTGGGTGGAGGGGTATGGAGTGAGAAGTGGTGGTGACCTGAGCTGTAGAGAAGAGGTACTGGCTGATGTTAGAGGAGAAAGTGAAGAATGAGCTAGCCTGGAACAGTAGGACTGGGACTAGAGTCTTGAATAAAAGGTAGCAAGAAAAATCAGGATGGAATAATGCAGGTGATGATGGAGAAAGTAGAGAGGTGAGGAGGAGGAAAAAAAGTCATCTTAGCCCACTGAGTGACTCTGCTCAGCAAGACTAAATAAGGCACTTGCCCTCAGCTGGAGAATGGATGGAGCTGAGCAGGCAGGGAGGAAGTGCTGGAGAAGTTGTCTCACTGTGAAGCCCAAAATAGTGGACTTGAGGCTCACTCAGAAAAAAAGTCAATTTCTTCAGGAACAAAGGTCTGGAAGAAGAGAGGTCAGGCTAGACTGGAGGCTAATAGTAGAAGCCATGGCCTCAAGGACTGGGCATAGGGACTTTGAATTCAAGGACAAGGAGAACCTGGAAGGGCTGGTCTACTGAATTAAATTCATACCAAGCCAAGGAACAGCATGAGATGGGACAAGTGACCCCCTCTTCTGTTTTTCCTCCAATGGGTGCCAAGCCTGATTAAGTGCTGGCCCAAAGGGGCTGGTTTACTCAACCTCCTCTTTCTCCCTTCTTCCTTGGAGGAGGAGAAGGTGAAGGAAATCGCTAATTCAATGTCTAAATGTGAGCAGTAAAGATAGCCTCTTTTTCCCTTGAGCAGTATCAGCCAAAATTTAATTCTTGCTGTTCCCCAAAGTAATAATGCCTCTTATTTTACCCAGAATTCCTTTGTTTACAACTGTCAAAACAAGAATCAGAATAGTCTCAGTAGTCAATTTATCCCTTTATGCATTTACCTACTTCAGTATACTTCTATAACTAAGCAAGCTTGTTCCCTCTCCAGCTCTCTAAATCCAGAAAAACATTCAGAACCTCAATTTTCTCTGTCTCTCTGCTCCAGGGTATAGGTGCATCCCCTTCTGACAGAGCCATGCAACTCCAAGTACGATTTATTTTAAGAGAAAATTGCCCACTGTTTAAAGTAAATAAAGCTGAGAGCAGGGCTGAGAGACTTACTTCATTTCCACTTCCTAGTGTAGTGACTGAAGAGTGAGCTTCCTTCAGCTTCAATTGCTCTTCTCAAAAAAATTTTATTTAGCTTAATAGAAAAAAGCACAGTTTCTAGACCAAAGAGGAAGAAAATAAGACAAGGCAAGGCAAGTAAGTAAAAGACATTTCCGATCTGAACTTTTTCAAAAAGAAATCTCTCTCCTCCCTTTCTCTCTTTCCTCCTCTCCCATATTTATTTTATTTGTATTTTTAGCAATAATCAATTGTATATAATATTAAGCATACTATAACAGACAAAGGCATGATCTACAAATGACAAGGGAAAGAAGAGGGATGGAGCAAAATGAGTGGGAATATACATTCAAAGCCATTGTTGTAAATAATATATCTTATAAAAAATGTCCACAGGGGACCTGGTATATAAATAGAATTACGATGTAAAATAAGGACTGTGCTTTATTTTCTGTACAAGCTGCTCTTTCTGTGCCAGTGAGCAACAATGCTAACAAAAGAACCCACTAAGCAATGCCCCTTAGATATCTGTCCTTCATGTGGCATATACTATATGTTAGATGAAGAGAAATGGAATGAGTGCTCACTTTGCTCACTTACATGTTTGATATTTTTTTTAAGAATTAAAGGACACCATCCTACATGGAGCTGTCAGACATCAGTCAATGTGGGTTGAAATGAACCATAGTGAGTGACACCCACGTGGGTCTAATTGGAAGGGAAAATGAAGATACTGTACTTACAGGAAATTTAAATAATGACATATATATCATTTATTTACCAGGCTGTAATTCAAATAATCAACAGGAAAGGAAAAATAGAAGAATAAAAGGTTGTGCATTATATTTCACACAGTATAGGTATCTCAACCTAATGAGTCTCCTGGATCCTAGTTTGCTTCTGAATATCACCAGGGGTGATTATAGCCTGCAAAAGTAGACCAGGAAAAGGCATGCTTGCCTGTGTCTTGAGCTGTAATTAAAGCCACAAGCCATCAGATAGTGAAGAGGGCAGCTGCAGCCCTTCAAACCTTTAGTACCCTGGCATTAAGAATAGATTACAGCACAAAATATGTACCAAAAATAATCCCAATAAAAATTTGCACATTTGATTATTTGATTTTTTTTCTTCTAGATATGAATAAATGACCCAAGCTAAATGCCAGTTTCTTGCGAAGAATTTCATTTAAGCTTCACTGAATTGAAAAGGCTCAACCAGACTCAACATTTCTAACTTCCTAGCAAGTAGCAGAAAATCTACCTGACAGTTGCTATGGAAACTCGAACAGGAAGAGTGAACCACCAGCCTATAAATCCACAGAGAAACCTTTCTTAATTGGAAGGCCTTTAACCCACACATTTTTCTCATAGCTGCAGAGCTTATTTCTAAAGAGATTATTAAATTCCTCAATTGACTTATGAAGGATGCTTCCCACTATATTACTGTGCTTTGGGTTGCTCGTTCTTTATATCTGTTTCCAAAATTACAAAGCAGACCAGGGATAATAAAAGTTAACACAGATGTTTCAATGAAAAATCCATATGATGTTCTGAAAATAACTTTGGCGGCAACACTGAACAAAAAGGATTCCAATATATGAACCAAAATTGTGTAGATGTGATTGTTTCGAAGTTATTTCTAAATCACCAAACTTCTTCATCTACCCCTGAATTCAGCACATGGGTAGAAAACCCAGACAACACTTCCAAATGTTTAAGAGCAGGGACCAAATAGGAAAAAGAAATAAATGAGCTGGTGGAATGTGCTAATTTTATGCTTGCTCTTGATTTTTAAAAATGCCCCTTACGACTGAAAGTAAATGCTAACTAGTATGTGAGTAACTCTAAACAAGCAGCAAATAAACATAACTCAATGTCTCCGTGAATATCAACTGACTGAATTTTGTTTCACAATCTTCATGAAGAGTAGAAGTTATGACAGAGAATGAAGAATGTATAAACCTACACATATCCACAAGAAACCTTCTCTCCTTCCTTCCTGCTGCTATGAAGAAATGCCCCTCAGCCAGCCCAGGCCACTTGGATTCAGTTCCCAACCTCATCAGCTCCCCAGGGCACTAAGAGGTATCATGTGTACACATCAATGAAGCCACCACGCCCATGTTCCACTTTTGTATTGCTATCTCTGAACGAATTTTATTTTCCTCACTGTCTCTACTTCTTTGCTTTCTGTTCTCTCTTCAGCTGCCTGCAACATGGTGCCCACTCACTGTCAAGACATTCAGTCTTGCCCTAGTGTGTGGCCCAGTGGATTGAATACTGGCCTGCAAACCAAACCAAAGAGTTGCCAATTCGATTCCCAGTTAGGGCACATGCCTGGGTTGTGGGCCAGTTCCCCAGTTAGGGACGTGTGAGAGGCAGCTGGTCACTGTATCTCTCACACATTGATGTTTCTCTCCCTCTCTTTCTCTTCCCTTCCCTCTCTCTAAAAATAAAAAAATAAAATCTTAAAAACAAAAAGACACTCGGTCCTCACAGTCACTGACTTCTCCTCTAGCATGGTAACCACTCCCACCTTCATGTAAAATGTTCCTTTGTTTCCGTTATATAGTGTTTTCTTTATGGTTTCATTTGTTCATTCTCTGCTTACTTTGCAATATTTCTCAGAGTCTTTCATAAACCCTCTTCTTTTTCCACTTTCTCCCTCATACCCTCATGGATTCAGCACACTAACAACTCACACATATTTATTTCAATCTTGTTGTAAAAAGGAAGAAAAAATATCTACTTCATCTGGCTGCTGAAAGCACTGGAGACAACACTGAAAACTTGTCTGACACATTATCCGCACTCTGTGGAAATGTTAGCTATTATTAGTTTGCATTTGAGATACCTTAAAGAGAGCATGTGCAAAGGAGAACCCATGTTTTTCTCCTCACAGTGTTTTTTTCCCATCAGTTGTTTCTCAGTAACCCCGCTACTTGTCCATTAAAACTCATCCTAATCACCAACTCCACCCAAAGTCCCCCTTACCCTTCTCAAGTCAACTGCCTCTCTATGGGCTATCAGAGACTGCTGTGTTATAAATGGCCATATCCTGTGCACTATAATTGCCTATTTATTTGACTCTACTCATTTTTGGAGGGCAACACTGCATCATTTTATTTATTGTTTTATCCCCAACAAATATTTATTGAGCCAAGAATGAATGAAACTGGATCCCTACATATAATACACCCTTAATTAGCAATCCTTAACTCATTCCTTCATGATTTGCCTGTGAGGTTTTTGGTAACTTACTCAGTTTCATCCATCCAGTCTCCATTTATGAAAATCTAGGTGCTGCCAATTAACTGTATGGGAGTGTCCAGTATTACTGTGGTTTCACAGTTATATTGGATTATATGAAATCTCCTAGTAACACAGGGGACAGGGTGGGGTCACAAAATATGGGTGGGGATAACCTGCTGGGAGGTTAAGGGTAGGATCCAAGCCAACATACACTCATGTACACAGGCAATATTTACCCAATATTTACCTGGTGTCTATTCCAACAATTAATTGCTTATAGAACAACAGTCTTCTTTGAAATCATTTGTTTAATGTTGTGCACAAAGCCTTTCTCTGGTCAATGTCCTCAAAAGACCTTCTTAGACCAGGTACTTTGATGCCTGTCATGCTGCTGATGTTAGGGAGGTGGGTGGAGACTCAGGGTTTTCAGTCATGTGTTCAGGTAGCAATTGAGGGAAGACAAGTAGGGGAACAAGGGAGTATGTGGCTTCCTTCCATCTAATGGCTGTCACAGAAACAAAGACATCTAAGATTGATTGATCTATCTATCATCTATCTATCTATCTATCTATCTATCTATCTATCTATCTATCTATCATCTATCTATCTATATATATACATACACACACAATTATCTCACAAACAATAAGTGTGACCAAAACATAGTATCTGGAAGCCCTTCTGATTTGCAGGGATGATGGCATGGACACAGTCCCTCACTCACAGGGCTGTCACTCTGTGGCTTACGTTCTCATCATTCTGTGTTCTGTTTCACATACTTCTGGCTTACAAAACTATGAAGGCCAGGGTGGGAGGGTTAGAAACAACACAGTGTCTGTTACTCTGATCTACTCACCCAATACAGAAACCACTGAGATTTCCACGACCAGTTGCTTGAAGTGGGCGCATGCAACCATGGAGCTCTAATCTGCCAGAGGCTTGATTTGGTACCCAGCCTCTTGCTGTCTGTGTAACTTTGGGAAAACTTACTGAACCTCAGCTGCCATTTTTGTGAAGAAGAAAAAATAGTGCCCACCATGGAGGGTTGTTGACAGAATTATGTAAGGTTATTTGGACAGAAAGGTTTAGGTAAAAAATATTCAGGAAAATGCAGATAAAGAAGGGAACACTGCAGCCCCTCCAGACTACCTGAGGTCATCTCCAGTGAGCATCGCTGCTGAACCTTCCAGTGTTCAAGTGTTCCAGTGTTCAAAGGGATTGGTGAGTTAATTATCTCTTATATTGTTTTACCATCTGGAACATCACTTAGCATTTGAACACAAATAACTGTAGCTATCTCTTTGGCTCTGACACTTTTCAAAACACATAATTTTGAAAATTTGTTTTGCAGCAGTAGGTTTTCAACTTGCTCTTTAAACTTTAGAAACTGAAAATTTAACTTTTTGTTGTAAAACATAAAATGCTAAAGTAACTTTAGCAATATTTCTATATTTTGTAGGATAATTATATATTGGACAAATAGCAATTTATATAGACAGAAGAGACAAATATATATATTATATGTTATATGTGTGTGTATATATACATATATATATTCTGTTCGTCTCTAAAAAGTACTAAACACATATGTCTAAACAAGAGTGAATTTGGAAGTTTGGTTTACTAATTTGTATTCAGTTATCTCTGTTCTACCAATTGAGATTATCCTATATTTTCACATTAGTTAAGTAACTTAATTCCCATAATAACATTGATGTATACAGATTTTTGAATATTACTCCTATTTTACACATGGAAATGTTGCAACTCACAGTAATAAAATAATTTCCATAATTACATGAAGACTTAGGCAAATTAAAAATTCACGCCCTACTCTCTGACTACTGCTTTTCTTTGACATAAACTTGTTTCATGATATAGTGGCAATTTACCTTCTTGGTATTTTAGTTGTTTTATAATTTCAGTGTTCTCTATTTTTTATTATTGGGTTGGCCAAAAAGTTGGTTTACTTTTTTTGTGTGTGACGGCTCCAGTAGTGCTTAGTTGTCTTCAACTTTATTCAAACAATTTTGTAAGATTGTATTGTGACAGTGTCTATCAGTGTGCATTAAGAAAAAGCTTATCAAAATTGGTGAATTTTTTGTGCAGCTATTTTAATATTGGATATTGAGGAGTGCATACAATACTTTCAGCATATTATACTTTATTATTTTAAGAAAGGTAAAAATGCAACTGCAATACAAAAAAAGATTTGTGTGGTGTATGGAGAAGGTGCTGTGACTGATTGAATGTGTCAAAAATGGTTTGCAAAGTTTTTTGGTACTATTGACATTTTGGCCAATAATTTTTTGCCATGTGGTCGATTATGCACTGGAAGATATTTAGCAGCAATCCTGGCCTCTATCCACTAGAAGCCAATAGTGGGAGATAGCCAACATACTCAAAATATCCAAATCAATAAAGTTATTGGTGAAAATGATCAATGTGTCTTTTATTTTATGGAAAAAAAAACTAAGTAGACTTTTTGGCCAACCCAATACTTCCCCTTCCTTCCTCCTTTTTTCCTTTCTATCTTTTCTCACATGTATATTTCTTCTGCCTGAGGTACCTTTCTTTCTACCTAATACTTAGTAATTTATTTAATATAGCAATTTACGTGAAAAAAGCCATTTGGAAGCTATCACTGTTTTTTCTTTCTCTGATGAAAGGTGGGAATCCTCCTTGTAGTACTGCAGTGCAGTGTAGCACTCTAAGGCTCCCCTTCAGGATCCTCTCACCACTTTCTGCCCAAATTTAAGCATAAATCCTCAACATAAGTGTGGGAACTCACGTGCTTTGTTCCCAATTACTCTCTCTATTTTAGTTTTCTGTTTAGTTTGTGTAAAGACAGATAAATAAAATCATGGAATTGGAAGCTCAAAATTTTAGGAATGTAAGTTTTTGATAAAATTTAAATTCTGGTTTATAAGCTTCAATATCTAATGTTTTATAAGTAATTTCTCCTAATAAAAAGTATGATTTATATATACTAGTACTATATATAATAATAATATAATAATATAATACTAATATATAAAGGGAATGAATTAGGATGACTAAAAACTACCACAATATACAGGTTGGAAAACAACTTTTTGAGAAGTCACATGGCATACTTGTTGACCTCTATTAATATACGAATCCTCCTCTACCATATATCCAAAGAGAAAAATAGTTCTCTCTCTTTTTAAACATCTTGCTGTCATAATTTTCTTTGTGGCTTATGCTTTCCTCCCAGAATCCACCAATTCCTACTTCTCTAACTTATTTCTCAAGGAAGACTTGATGAAAATGAGAGCAGACATGTGAGCAACATCACCTCTTACTGTTAAAAATTATTAGGGAAGGCAACTTTCACCTTTATCTCTCCTGTACCCCAACCACACCCCCTTGCCCATGAAGGAGGCAAAGACAAGAGGAAGAATGAGAAATGAGTAAAGCACTACATTGTTATTTATAGAACTTAATGAATCAGATTCTTACAGCACATACTCTTCTCTCACTTGGATTAGGCAACCTAGGGAGCTGTACGAACTCTTAGAGCTCTCCTCTCCCCAGTAGTTGAGGAATGGATTAGGAAACTTTTTTTTCTTTTGAGAAGAAGACTATTTTTAAAGAGAAGGAAAATGAAGTTCACAGACAAAGCAACTTGCCTGCAGTCACAGACATAATCCAAGTTAGAACAGTGATTCAAAGTCAGATATTTTCACTGTCCTACTTCTGTTCCCTTACAAATATGATTAATTCTTTTAGATAAAAATTAACTTATATTTTAAATATATCTCGAGGTTCTGATTTTTAGCAGTTTCAGAGTAGCATGTAATGGATTGCTTCATTTTCTGATAACAAGTATATTTAAAAAGGTGTTTGAAGGCACTGGAGAGTAAAACTGGAGGGGCTCACTTCTATTTTATTTATTTATTTATTTATTTATTTGCATTATTGTTCAAGTACAGTTGTCTCCATTCTCCTACCACCACTCCCCCAACCCCAGCCATCACCACCCCCTACCCTTGATCCTTACCCCCCTTGGCTTTGTCCATGTGTCCTTTATACACGTTTTTCACAACCCTGCTCCCCTTTAGCCCCCATTACCCCCTCCCACCTCCCCTCTGGTTACTGTCAGTTTGTTCTTAATTTCAATGTCTCCAGTTATATTTTGCTTGCTTATTTGTTTTGTCCATTAGGTTCCAGTTAAAGGTGAGATCATATGGTATTTGTCCCTTCCCACCTGGATTTTTTCACTTAGCATAATGTTCTCTAGTTCCATCCATGCTGTCAGGAAGTGTAGGAGTTCCTCCTTTCTTTCTGCTGTTTAGTATTCCATTGTGTAAATGTACCATCATTTTTTGATCCATTCATTTACTGATGGGCACCTAGGTTGCTTCCAGCACTTGGCTATTGTAATTGCACTGCTATGAATATTGGGGTGCACAGGTTCTTTTTAATTGGTGTTTCAGGACTCTTAGAATATAGTCCCAGCAGTGGAATTGCAAGGTCAAAAGGCAGGTCCATTTATAGTTTTCTGTGGAAAATCCATACTGTTTTCCATAGTGGCTGCACCAGTCTGCATTCCCAACCAAGCTGTATTAGGGTTCCCTTTCCTCCACATTATCACCAGCACTTGCTGTTTGTTGATTTGTTTATGATGGTCATTCTGATCAGTGTGAAGTGGCATCTCATTGTGGTTTTAATTTGCATCTCTCTGATGGCTAGTGATGCTGAGCATCCTTTCATATGTCTCTGGGCCCTGTGTATGTTCTCCTTGGAGAAGTGTCTGTTCAGGTCCTTTGCCCATTTTTTATTTGGATTGTTTGTCTTTCTGGAGGAGAGTCATATGAGTTCCTTATATATTTTGGAGGGGTTCAGATCTTGACAGAAGGAAAACCACAGTGGGTGAGACCTTGGTGATGCATTAGTCCTCTTATCCACAGGAGATACATTCTAAGACCCCTTTGTGGGTACCTGAAAATGCAGGCAGTACCAAATACTATATATACTATACTTTTCCTATACACACTAACTTGTGATAAAGTTTAATTTATAAATTAAGCACTATAAGAGATTATCCATAACTAAAAATAAAATGAATACAATATACTGTAATAAAATTTATGTGAATGGGATCTCTGTCTCAAACTACCTTAATATACTGTACTCATATACCATCTTATGATGCTGTGAGATGATACAATGCCTATGTGATGAGATGAAGTAAGGGGAATGATGCAGGCATTGTGATGTAGCATTAGGCTACTGTAAGAATTGCTTGAACACAAGCACTGGGATATGACAGTTGATCTGATAACCCAGATGACTCCTGAGCAATTACGTGACTAAAGGGCAGGAAATGCATATAGTATGGAGACACTGACCAAGGGATTCACAGTGGGAGAAAGCAGGACTGAGCAAGATTTTACCATGCTACACAGAACAGTGTACAATTTGAAACTCATGAATTTTTTATTTCTGGAATTTTCCATTTAACATTTTTTACCATAATTGATGGTGGGAAACAAACCACAGAATGCAAAACCACAGACAAGGGGGACTACTGCATAGTTTTTCTTCTAAAAGAAATCCCTAGTCCTCCCATGCAGGGATACAGAAGATCGAGCAGGAAGACACAGCTTGATTAGTCTGACTTACAAAAGGACAGAGTCTCAGGATAAGAGTGACTGGAAATTGAGAGGTTGAGGAATCCCTGAAAGGACAGAACCACTGAAATAGAAGCTCCCAATTTGGAATATAAACCCCCTTCAAATTTCAAATTTTGACTGGCATATGTGTGAGGAGGATCCAAGCAACTCAGGAGAATAACAGCAGTTTAAAGCAGAAAGAGCTGACTGAGCTTTCAGAAGCCGGACGCCACATAGAAGACTGAATTGGGATTCAGATCTCATCAAATTAGAGGGGTTTGGTAAGTATTTTCAGCTGTTCATTCAAATCCCAAAGGTGGTAAGAGTAATATCCAAGGAGTAAGGTGTTCACTGTAAGATTAAGGACAAAAAAAAAAAAAAAAAGAAATCTACCTGAACAAAGTTTAAACACCAAACTTCTACCAGTCTAAGTTCATTAACAGCAGTTTAACAGTGTTCTAGAATAAAAATTTTCAGATTCCTTAGAGAGGAATAATAGAATACAGAGACTGAACAAGATATAATCCTTATGTTTTAAAATAAGGTATATTAAGAGAAAAAGCAGTCTGTAAAAATAGACCTACAAAAGTAAAATACATATGCATTAGTAGGCAGGGGATATTTTTAAAACTATGATAGATACATTAAATAATCTACAGAAATGATGAACACACACATATGTATACATACATATACAGATACACACACATATATACACACACAAGAATATGAAGAAAGGAAGGAAATGGTATAAATGGAATTCCATATTGTGAAATTCTTACATTAATCACTAAGTAGTATAATATTAACATCAATATATATACTGTATTCCAAGAACAAAACTAGGTTGAAAGAATTATACAAAGTTGTTTGGAGAAAAAGCCAATAGAGGAATTGTAATAAATTACTGAAAGATATTTGCTAAGGCAAAATAAAGCAAAAATAAAGAATAAAGAAACAAATGGCAGAGAAAACAATGAAAAATAATAAGATATTTAACACTATCATATTAATAACATTAAATGTAAATACACTAAAATATGCCTTTTACTTTTAAGGAGCTTTTCCTCCAAATGTTTCAAAGAGTGTTTGTAATAACTACTACAGATTTGACATTCTTAGTAACAACTTCACTGATAGTAAGGATCTACTTATTAAATTTATGAATGACTGAAAACTGAGAAGGCTTTCAATTTGATCTGCTAATAGAGCTGCTGTAAAGAAATACCAACCCCCCCATCATCACCTGGACAGAAAGACAGGCTAACCCCTACCAAGACGAAATTAGTTCCAGAGTGGAGGAGACCTAGATTAATAGTAATTCGTATGAAAAGGTCTGTAAGGTCAGCATACTGTAATGGGAAATGCATTAAATGAAAACAGGAAGTGCCAACTTAGGCTACAGTAATAGAACTGGGTAAGGGAATTCTGAGTCAGTACATAAAGCAGCCTTTTGGACATCACGTGGATACATCATATGTGTAGTACTATATTCAATTCTGTGTTATTTGAAGGGACATATTGAGGGTAGGTAAATGGGATACTGAAAGGCCAGGAAATCATGTCTGTCAAGGGTGAACCTGTGCAACAGAACAGTTAAGCTGGAGAAAAAAGGCCTCAGGGAGATTAATATTTGAAGGATCGTCATGAGAAAAATGCATTGGTTTTCTGTGTAGTTTCCAGCGGCTTCTGCCTTATCTGTGTTTCCATGATATCATATACACACAATGTGATATGTGGGGTCACAATGTGTGACACATGAGATGTGCTGCTTACTTGATCTGTCCTTTCTGGGTCCCAGAATCTTGACTGCTCTAAATAACTACCATGCCTAATGCCGGCTTTCCCATGGCTATTAGTTAATTAATGTTGTGGAATATTCAATGCAAATATTCATATATACCCTATTTTATCTCCACCAACCATTTGATAAATGTAATTTACAGTAATTTTGTGTGGTCCTGCCTGTGCAGAGTTTCTTCTTCCCTTAGCTGAATTTTAATTCAGTTTATCTTCTGTGTGGCCATAGATTGACAACAGTATTAAATGGTAAACCTCCCCCCTCCCCAAGGATCCTCTTCTAGAGAATCTCTGTCTTCATATAATTGCTCAAACTTTCAATATGTAAAATCTGTATTTATTTAGTTCCAGATATTATTTCTCTACTTTTCTTTTGCTTAACTAGCAGCAGAATTCAAGCAAATGACATTTACTTTCTGTGACATTCCCAATGAAAAGGGCTTCTCTCTTGCAGTGTGGCACAATAACTAAGAGTGCAAACTCAAGTGCCAGACTGCTATCATGGAAACTCTGGCCCTGATGCATGTTGGTGTCTCAGTACCAACCTTCCTGTGCTATGTCAGTATAAATAGTGTAATGATATACATTGCTTAGAATAGTGCCTAGCATATAATAAATATAGTTATTATTGTTATTCTGTGATACATCTGGAGTGACATCTGGTAAAAATTTCTCCATAATGTACTAGTCATGGCTCAGTGTGTCATTGAAATAATATATAGATGCAACCCCTTGGTCTCATAGCATATACCTTTGCTTTTGAATCATATCATGCTTGGTGAATATAAATGTTATAATTACTTCTCTTCATGTCTGTTCTCTCTACTAACTTAAGAGCTTCTTGAGGTCAGGGATGAGGTCTAACATTAACAAAATAAAAAAAATATGCCTATCAATCTTCTTAGATAAGTAGTGCTTTTTAAAATTAGAGGGAGGTAGCATTTATTTAATTTGAGGAAGATGTAATAATACAAGTTGTACAAGAATATGTGGTTTCATTTTATTAAATAGAAAGGCCTGGAATCCATATATCAGGAATATGTGTATTATAAAGGAATTCCAACACTGAATCAGAAATTTAAAAATTATTCCCTTTCATCCCTAAGATTCTATCAGTTTCTCTTTTATTTTTTGAAAATATACTTATTGAGCATTTTTATTAACCAAGCATTGTACTAAGAAGTGGGAAAACAGGCAATAATCACGAAGAACTTTCTAGAGTGAAGATAAACAAGTGAACAATTAAAATAAACAGTACAAATATATTTTTAATAGTTCAAATATTAACAGAGGTAATTACATTTTGCTCTACAGGATTGGTTCAGATGATAGGTCACCTGAAGAAGTGAGCGTGGAGCTAGATAATAAAGGACAAGGGACAGCTTTGTGAGGTGGCCAGCCTGGAGAAGGTCTTGCAGGCACGGAGATTAGAAAATTCACTCTAATAAAATATTAGGTGATAGAAGCTGTGATTATAACCCCATTTCTCAAAAGGAGAACTGTGATATGAAAAAGTAAAGGGAACATCTTGTTGTTAAGATTTAATTAATGATAGAATCAAGAATAATATTCAAACTTTTTAAGTTCCATCTCCACAACACACAATAATTTTAGGGCCAATTTTGTATTATTTCTAAGATTTAACACTTGTGTATGCATTAATGCTCAAAATAACAAATAGTAACATATTATAATTATTGTTTTAATAAAAACCAATAATTTGAATAATCCTTTCAGGCAAACAGGAACACTTTAAAGTTCTTTGTGTAACTTCCAATCACTTTTAGAAAGTGATCATTTTCCCAAAGCACAGTGATTTGAATGCTCAGACATCTGACTGAATCCTTTCCTTTTTATTATTATTTTAGTTTAGTTCAGTTGAAATTAAA
Organism: Carollia perspicillata; assembly: GCA_004027735.1. Classification (NCBI taxonomy): domain Eukaryota; kingdom Metazoa; phylum Chordata; class Mammalia; order Chiroptera; family Phyllostomidae; genus Carollia; species Carollia perspicillata. The sequence continues at coordinate 38,271 of PVKM010000414.1, forward strand.
TGTAGAACTGTACTGTAGACCTACATACAAACAAATATGTCACACATTACACTACATTTCATAGGTGATTTGAAAGTTTTCAAAATTAATTTGACTACACATAATTGTAACTCCATGAGCCAACTTTAGAATGGAACTCTCACGTAAAACGATTCTGTACTTTTCAGTTGTTTCAAATATTAGCTATTCTTATTATAATCACCCAGCTTATTTGATACTCTTTAGATACCTATTTCTATTTTAAGTATGATTAGTACATTCAATATTAAAAGAAATAGGGGTTCCCTGTGGCTACTCTCTTTGCTCTCTCCCCAAAGCTTCTGTCCCCAGTCTTTCCTTAGGTGTTTCCAGTACACTGTTTTCCAGCCTTTGCCGGAACCCTGGAGGGGGCGGAAGAGAGAAACAGAGAGACAGAGAGAAAACATCTATGTGAGAGAGAAACACTGATCCCTTGCTTTTTGTATACCCTCCCTTATCAGGGATTGAACTCACAACTTAGCATCCCTGGGAAACCACTGTGCTGTTCACCCAGAGGCTGATTCATGTCAATTGCCTGGTGGCTGACTGGTGCCCTTTATTGTTTATTTGTATTATTATTGTTATTTCCTGATTTTTACTTCTTTTACTTTATTAGTTTTTTTTATTTCTCTTCTTTCTGTTTAATTTTCTCTATTTTATTTATTTGTTTAATTGCATTATTTGACTTGTTTTCCTTATTCTCTCTTTTATATTGTATTTTAATCTTCCTTCTTTTACTTTACTCATGTTCCAGTAACACATTACTTGTGATTGTGTACTTTCCATTCTTGTTATTCAACTCATATATTTCTTCTCATATTATTGTTGTTTCAGTATTATTATAAATAATTCTTATTCTACGCAATTGTAAATACTACACAGCCACCCTCCTTAATCTTAGCCCATTTCACTATCTCCCTGAAGATTATTACTCTTGTGGTTAACTCTATTGTCTCACACACTATGCCTACTTTCTATCCTTTACTCTCACTATATCTCACCATTTAACCTCATACAAGCACTCCGTTTTCTGGATTCAGCTCACAACCCTCCTCCCCTCTAACAAGAGTCTTATCTCTTTTTCACCTTTTATTAAAAGTGGCTAGTTGGGGAAAATATCACAGTTAATGCTATAATTATCCAAAGGACCTCTTATCTCACTCTAATTATTGGTACTTTAATTCCCATTCTCTTAATCCATTTTGCCTTCCTCTGGCCACTGATGACATACAAGATTAGGTGGGAGCTGTGAACATCAGTATACCAACTGGAGGAGAGAACCCATCAACAAAGGAACAACCAACACTTAAGAACCCAAGTACAACATGAGAGCCCACACAAACAGAAGAAAGGGAAAACCTAGAGCATCCAGACAAGGAGATCAAAAAGACCACACCATTGAATCCCATAGAATTCCTACCATAGACATTCACCCTACAAAGACACTTAGCAAAGTGAAACATCAGGAAGCACAGAAACAAACGAAAAGAGTCACCTAAAATGGGGAGACAAAAAAAGAACATGCAATCAAAAGGAATGGTAGGCTCCCCATTAAAAGAGTGGAGGCAAGTGAACTATCAGGTAAAGAATTCAAAATAATGGTTATAAGGATGCTCAAGGAACTCACAGACTACTACAAGGAACTGAGTGAGTACTACAACAGTATGAAAAAGGAAATAGAAACTATAAACAAAAACTAGGAAGAAATGAACAATAAAATTTTGGAAATAAAAAACACACTAGAAGGAATTACAATTAGAATGGATGAAGCAGAGGACCAAATTAGTGAGCTGGAAAACAAGGTGGAAAAAAATATGCAGGTAGAGCAGCTGCATGAGAAAAGACTAAAAAAATATGAAGGTAGCTTAAGGGAACTCCAAGATAACATGAAAGGCAACAACATTAGGCTCATAGGAATACCAGAAGGAGAAGGAAAAGAACAAGGGGTAGAAACACTGTTTGTAAATAATAACAGAAAACTTTCCAAAACTGGAGAGGAAAAAAAATCATGCAAGTTCAGGAAGCACAGAGAGTCTGAATCAAAATGAACCCAAAGAGGTCTACTAAAAGACATCATAATTAAAATGCCAAGTTTTGAAGACAAAGAGAGAATCTTGAAAGCAGCAAGGGAGAAACAAGAAGTAACACATAAAGGGGCTCCAATAAGGCTAGCAGCTGAATTCTCAATAAAAACAGTCCAATCCAGGAGAGAATGGCAAGAGATATTCCAAGCAATGAAAAATAAAGGCCTGAAACCAAGATTACTCTACTGAGGCTCTCAATTAAAACATAAGGTGAAATAAGGAGTTTCTCAGACATAAGAAGACTGAAAAAATACATCTCCACCAAACTGGCCCTACAAGATATGCCAAAGGGGCTACTATAAGAAGAGAAAGGAAAAGAGAGAGAGAGAGAGAGAGAGAGAGAGAGAGAGAGAGAGAGAGAGAGAGAGAGGAACAGAGGTAAAAAGGGGGGGGATGAATAAATACCTGTGAATAATAACCTTAAATGTTAATGGATTAAACATTCTAATCAAAAGACATTGAGTAGCTAAAGGGTAAGAAAACATGACTCACACATATGCTCCTACAAGAGATCCATCTCAGAAAAAAAGACCTACCTAGAGTGAAAGTAAAGAGTTGGAAAAAAAATATTCCAAGCAAATGGATAGAAAAAAAAGTTGGGGTAGCAATACTCATATCAGACAAAATAGACTTCAAAACAAGAGCCATATAAAGGGATCCTGAAGGGCACTTCATAATATTTAAGGGAAGAATCTATCAAGAAGACATAAACATTATAAACATATTTGTACCCAACACAGCAGCACCCAAATACATAAAGAAAATCTTAGAGGACTTCAAGAAAGATATTGATAGCAACACAGTTATAGTAGGGGATTGTAACACCCCACTGTCAAAAATGGACAGATCTTCCAACAAAATATTAACAAATGTATTGCAGCATTGAACAATGTCCTAGATCAAACAGACTTAACTGGTATGCATAGAACCTTTCATCCCAAAGAAGTAAAATACACATTCTTTTCAAATGTATGTGGAACATTTTCAAAGATAGACTACATGATAGGACACAAAACAAACCTCAGCAAATTCAAGAAACTTGAAACCATATCAAGCATTTTCTCTGACCACAAAGGCTTGAAACTAGAAACCAATCTCAAGGAAAAAACTCAAAAACACTCAAACTCATGGAGATTGAATAGCATGCTATTAAACAATGACTAGGTTAAGAATGGGATCAAGGAAGAAATAAAAAATTTTCTGGAAACAAATGAAAATGAACTCACAACATTCCAAAGCTAATGGTACATGGTGAAGGCAGTCCTGAGAGAAAAGTTCATAGTGATACAGGCCTACCTTAAAAAGACAGAAACATTTCAAATAAACCACCTAACCCTACATCCACAAGAACTAGAGGAATGACAACAAAGACAGCCTAGAACAAGTAGAAGGAAGGAAATAACCAAGATCAGAGCAGAATTAAATGATATTGAGACTAAAAGAACAATTCTAAGGATCAATGAATCCAGGAGCTGGTTTTTTGAAAAGATAAACAAAATCGACAAACCTTTAAGCAGGCTCATCAAGAAAAAAAGAGAGAGGACCCAAATAAACACAACCAGAAGTGAAAGAGGAGAAATTACAACTGATACCACAGAAATACAAAGGACTGTAAGAAATTACTATGAAGACTATATGCTACAATTTGAAAACCTAGGTGAAATGGACAAATTTATAGAAAAATATAATCTTCCAAAACTGAATGAAAAAGCAGAAAGCCTGAACAGACCAATAACAGCAGACAAAATCAAAGGAGCAACCCCAAAAATCTTCTAGCACACAAAAGCCCTGGACCAGACAGTTTCACAGGAGAATTCTACAGAGCATTCAAGGAAGAGCTAACCCCTATCCTTCACAGACTATCCCCTAAAATCAAAGCAGACGGAAGACTCCCAAACTCTTTTATGAAGCCAGCATCATCCTAATCCCAAAACCTGATAAAGACACAACAAAGAAAGAAAACTATAGGCCAATATGGCTGATGAACATAGACACTAAAATACTAAACAAAATGTTGGCAAACTGCATCCAACAATACATTAAAAAGATCATACACCATGATCAAGTGGGATTCATCCCAGGGATGTGAAGATGGTACAATATTCACAAATCAATAAACGTAATACATCACATAAAAAAAGGAAAGACAAAAATTGCATGATCATATCAATAGATGCAGGAAAAGCGTTTCATAGCTCCCATTAAGGTACAGCACCCATTTATGATAAAAACATTCAGTAAAGTGGGAATAGAGGGAGCATTTCTCAACAAAATAAAGGCCATATATGAGAGACCTACAGCCAGCATCATACTCAATGGGCAAAAAATAAAAGCTTTTCCACTAAGATCAGGAACAAGGCAAGGTTGTCCACTTTCACTACTTCTATTCAACATAGTATTGGAAGGCCTATCCACAGCAATCAGACAAGAAAAGGAAATAAAAGACATCCAAAATGGAAAAGAAGAAACAACTGTCATTGTTTGTAGATGATATGATAATCTACATAGAAAGTCCTATAGACTCCACCAAAAAAACTACTTGACCTAATAAGTGAATTTAGCAAAATAGTGGAATACAAAGTTAATACTCAGAAGCCAAAGGCGTTTTTGTACAACAACAATGAAATATCAGAAACAGAAGTCAGGAAAATAATCCCATTTGATACAGCAACAAGAAAAATCAAGTACCTAGGAATAAACCTAACCAAGGAGGGAAAAGACCTATACTCAGAAAACTACACAATACTGAAAAAAGAAATTAAGGAAGACACAAACAAATGGAAGCATGTACCATGTTCATGGACTGGAAGAATTAACATTATTAAAATGTCCATACTACCCAAAGCAATTTATAGAGTCAGTGCAATCCCTATTAAAATACCAATAGCATATTTCACAGGTATAAAACAAATACTTCATGGGAGTAAAAGACAGAAAACTGTACTTGAATAAAAATTAAAATAAGGAAAATTAAAAAAACAACAAGAAAATCAAATACTTCAAAAAATTGTATGGAACCATAAATGACCCCAAATAGCTGCTGCAATTTTGAGAAAGAACAAAGTAGAAGGGGTCACAATACCTGATATCAAACTGTATTATTACAAGGCCACTGTAATCAAAATAGTCTGGTACTGGCATAAGAACAGACACATAGACCAATGGAATAGAATAGAGAGCCCAGAAATAAATTAATGTTCTCTATGGTCAATTAATATTTGACAAAGGGGTCAGAAGCATCAAATCAAGTAACAATAGCCTCTTCAACCAATGGTGTTGAGAGATGTGGACTGCTACATGCAAATAAATGAAACTCAATCACCAACTTACCCCATACCCAAAAATAAATTTGAGGAGGATAAAAGACTTAAATATAAGTCATGACATCATAAGAGTCCTAGAGGAGAACATAGGCAGGAAAATTTCAGATATTCCATGCAGCAATATTTTCACTGATATGTTCCCTACAGCAAGGGACATAAAGGAAAAAAAAACAAATGGGATCACCTCAAAATAGAAAGCTTCTGCACAGCTAATGAAAACAGCATTAAAATGAAGAGAGAAACAACTGTATGGGAAAAAATATTTGCCAAAGATACCTCAGACAAGGGTTTGATCTCCAAAATATATAAAGAACTCACATGACTCCAGTCCAGGAAGATAAACAAACCAATTAAAAAATGGGCAAAGGACTTGAACAGACACTTCTCCAAGGAGGACATACAGAGGGCCCAGAGACATGAAAAGATGCTCAGCATCACTAGTCATCAGAGAGATGCTTATTAAAACCACAGTGAGATACCACTTCACACTAGTGAGAGAGAGTGGCCATCATAAACAAATCAACAAACAAATGTTGGAGAGGATGTGGAGAAAAGGGAATCCTAGTACACTGTTGGTAGGATTGCAGACTGGTACAAGCACTATGGAAAATAGTATGGAATTTCCTCAGAAAACTAAAAATGGAACTGCTTTCTGGCCCAGCAATTCCACTGCTGGGATTATATCCTAAGAACACTGAAACTCCAATTAAAAAAAACCTATGCACCCCAATGTTCATAGCAGCACAATTTACAATAGCCAAGTGCTGGAAGCAACCTAAGTGCCCATCAGTAGAAGAATGGGTCAAAAAACTATGGTACATTTACACAATGGAATACTAAGCAGCAGAAAGAAAGAAGGGGCTCCTACCCTTTGTCACCCTGGATGGAACTGGAGAGCATTATGCTAAGTGAAATAAGCCAGGTGGTGAAAGACAAATACCATATGATCTTACCTATAAGTGGAACCTAATGGACAAAACAAATAAGCAAGCAAAATATAACTGGAGACACTGAAATTAAGAACAAATTGACAGTAACCAGAGGGGAGGTGGGAGGGGATAATGGGGAAAAGGGCGAAGGGTTTTTCAGGAAAATCTATGAAGGACACATGGACAAAACCAAAGAGGGATAGAATCAAGGGTGGGGAGTGAGGATGGGTGGGGTGGAGGGTAGTGTGTGTGTGGGGGGGGTAAAATGGAGACAACTGTGCTTGAACAACAATTATGTAAAAGAAAAATATTAAAAGAAATAAAAAAACTTACATGGTTATAATGCTTATTATTAATGCCTCCCCTTTTCCCCCTTCTTGTGTCCAAGTATGCTTTCCTGCAAAGATCTCTCAAAAGAACCCCTTATAAAGGCCATTTTATGAATATTGGCACAGCAAAAAGGCAATTATTGGTAGGGGTAGATTTAAATTCATTTTTACCAGGTATAGAAAACACCTAAATACCACCACAAAATTGGTAATAGGACAACCTCAGGGAGAAGCAATATGTAAATATTACCAAGGAGAGATGCTGTCCCATTATATGTGGATGGGTGTATTCCCCCCGTCCCTTCCTGTATTTTTCCCTTAAGAGATGTCAGTTTCACTCCTTTGTTTCTTGAACTCATACTCTGAAAGATGAGGAACATTTTGGATTTTCAATGGCATTTTTGCAGATACCATAAACTTGCTTATTCAATACACATTGTCATGGCCTCCTAGTACATTGACGCTGACCAGCTAAAAACTCAGTTCCCAACATTCTCCTACAGCTAGCATTCCCAAGTGTGTTTTAGGTCCTGCCAATCAGATTATCTCCATTGAGTCCTGGATTTGAAGGAGTCAGGTGAGGTCAGAGGCAGGACTTGGGGGGCATGCATTTAGAGGGGACTGTGGAACAGAATGTGGCCTTGGATCCAAAGTTTTCCTGACAACTTCCTGATTTTACAACTTGCTTTTAAAAAAATATTTGTTGATTGTAGGGGTAGAGAGAGATACAGAGAGAGAAACATCAGTTCATCATTCCAATTATTCATACATTTGTCACTGCCTGTATGTGCCTGACCAAGGATCAAAACCACAAGTTTGGTGTATTGGGTCGATGCACTAATTGAATGAGCTACCTGGCTAGGGTCCTCCAGTTTTCTGACTGTGGTAGACGCAGTAGCATTCTGGTGACTAATTTCTGCAAGGTGGCTTTGGGAGTCATCCCTGGAAATTTAGCCTAGAGTTTGTTTCCTTATCCTTTAAACTAGTTTTCAGGCATTTAATACCATCGCTGCACAAACTTCATTCAAAATAAATTAATTGCTTCTTAAACTATCTAAATGTATTGTCTTCTTAGAAATTGAGCCCTTCTAATATGCTCTAGAGGGACATTACAGCAAGTCTCCAAACTGAAGGTTCCTGAAGGAGCATGCTTCTACAAAGTTTCTGTGTTCTTTGATTATAATTATATTGTAGTGTATGCTCCTCCTGCTTTTGGGGTCCTTGGCACTTTCATTTAGGTCTGAATTCCCATATGGCCAGGGTATCTCATATGTCTGGTGAAGAAATACAGGTTGCTGGAAGAATCACTGCTTTCAGTAGTTTTCATCTCTGTTAGGTATAGTGAAACATCATTTCACTGACATCTCTGGTCACCAACTTTGCAGGTTTGCAGGTAGAATGGGACCCTTGCCCTCAAGACTGGTGCTGGAGCAGACAAAATCCTCTCTTCTAATCAAGACCACACCTTAGCAAATTCACCATTAATTAATATTCTGGAAGGTTTCTTGCTCATACACATAGTTCTGATGCACTACATATTAGCTGGTGAACATATTTGAAGAAAAACAATTGAAGTATTATTTTAACAACCTCTCCATAGCCTTCCTTTACAATTTACCTCATTACTCTTTCAGTTGGGCAGTTATTCCTAAATACCCTTGATGCAATTTTATGTTCATTCTTTCTTATCTAGAACTTATTAGTATAACCTAAGGTGATTTGGGTTGTGCGTAAGTCATTTAAATTTGCATAATGAGCCCCAGTGTCTCTCTGGCATGAACTAAAAACTAAGAAAAAACCTGACAGGTTCAGGAGAGCCATAAAAATAGTTCTTTTTGGGGTGTGTGTGGAGAATTCTTTTATAATTTTTTAATAAAGGTTTGAAGACAATACATCCAATGTGTCAGGAAAGACCAAGTCAAGGACGCTTGATTAGTATTACACAAAAGTTCATTCCAGGATGGACAAGATATCACCTTTATAGTGAAAATAGATCTTCCTTTTACACATGATCTTTGAGAGACCAATAAGTCTACATTTCATATAGAGCTCTACAAAGAGCTATTTCTAGGGCAGTTTCCTGAAAGTACAGAAGGTTGATCTAAAACTGAGAGCATAAGCCCAAAGATGAGAACAATTCTAATCAGGCAAATTGCTGCAGGAATTTAGGGCTTTGATGGAATGCCTGTTATATGTGCTTTGTTTGTTTTTTTTCCATAGCTAACACATAATAATCATAATGCCCTGCATAAATTACATTCACTGCTTAGTTGACCCTCACACAATTCTGAGTTGATATTACCATCACCTTAAAGATTATGAAATTCAGGGTAAGAAATATTTAGTAATTTATGTAATGTAATACTACCTGGTAGAAGAACCAAGATTACAACCAAGGTACTCTAATTTCAGTCTCCTGAGCAGTACTTCATGCACTGTAGTTAAGTCCTACCATCTAGCATGATCACAGAACCCCAAACAGAAAATCTGGGTTGTTGAAGATATTCTCATCACATGTTAGACCAACACACCATCATTACAGCATGTCGGACCAAGTAAGAATTAGTAATAGCACAGAAACCATACAAGACATATCATAGGTAGGCCATTCCATCAAAGGACAATGAAATTTACACTTGTGGTCTAGATAGATACACTCTTTTATTTGTTAATGATTTAGCCACTCCTTGGGAGATGCTGAAAAACAAATTCTATGTAAGAAGAAACATGGCTTTAACATAGAAAGAATTACATAAATTTCTCAGATCCTACACAGTGTAAGGGTTTATATAATTTTTAGGCACCAAAAGTATATTCCTAATAATGCCAAGACTATTGACAAATTGTTTGAATACTTGCTGATCAAAGGTCCAAATATATAAATAAAAGTTTACTGTTGGTAATTATAAACCCCTGTAGCGAGCAATTAACCTTTCATAATGCTAGTATTAGGGAAATGTATAATGCTCATTATTTTGCAGGTGGAATAGGTTATAGCAGATTTTTAATATGTTATTGTTTAGCTGAAGCTGAACATTTGTAATTTATTTTTCTGTCTTTCAATTACACTTTCTTCTAGTATATTATGGTCATAATGCTTTAAATCAAAGTCTGTTAAAACTAGTGAGGGCATATTTCTAAGCTTCTGACTATGAGGTTTCAGTCAAAAGGAATCTAAAAGATTCACACCTGAAATAATCTGAAACTATCTGCCACTGATACATCTGTGTTAAATGTTACATTGAAGGGATGATGGCCATGATGGTTTCTCTGATTGAGACACAGAATGATGCATTTGGACGGGTGCACTTTTTATAGCTAAACAATCCTGTGTTTAAATGTTTGTTCTATCGCAAGCTAGATTTGTGGTAAATCACTAAAAGTCTCTGAACCTTAATTTCCTCAACTTTAAGATATTCAGGGGGAAAGAACTACCAGGGAGTTTGACTTAAAAATTTTAAAAATTATGTGTTAAGTTCTACTCACAAGCTAAAAAAGTACTACACTAAAGAGGTTATCAGAACCAGGTCAGCCAACATATCGGGAAACTAAATTTTGCATTATCTCCTTGCAATAAAAGGTCAGAAAGAATGAGAAAACATGAGAGGTGTTTTCTCTCTCATGTCCCCCCAAACTGTAGCTATGTTTTGTTTTTTGAGTTATGGGGTCTTTATCTCCAAACAGCTGTTATCAACTTGTTGCTAGCTGGCCACGAACAGATTGGCAGTTACCCAAAAGACGAACTCCATCCAGACTTTTGTTTTTTAGAAAAGTCTTAGTTGTAATAGGTTGATGTGGGTCAAGTTTAAGAAGAGCGAATTCAGAGGGCATCTCCTCCAATGCAAGGTTTTGTCAATACTAGTCATAGTAGGGATTATGTGTGTCCCCAGGAGGTAAGTGTAATTTCAGATAAGATCCAAGCACAGAGGTGCTGAGAGCAGTTAGGTGAGCTTCTACTTTACAGAAGCCTGCAGGGAGGGGTTGCTCAGAGCACCAGTGCCTGGCAGACATTCGGAGCCAATGCCTCATGCAACAGTGATGAGAATAGGCAACGTGGCAGATGCAGGACTTGGCCTTTACCCTAGCAATTTAAGTCCAGGATTCTTGTTTCATGGAATGAAAGAAATGAGCCACCTAGCCAATGATAGAGATTACATTTTTTCCTGAGCCAAGAGTGTGGAGTCTTAGAATAGATTAAGTTAGGTGAAGAAAAAAATAAAGAAAGAAATATTACATTTTTCAGCCTGTGTATTGTAGTATAACTTTTATAATTATTACAGTCTTTTGCATAGTGTCTATGGTTTTAAAAAGGCATAGGCTATTCAGAAAATTCTTAATATCACATACTCATTCTCTTTTCATGTGAAAGATATGGTGCCCTCTTCCCTAGGAAAGTAATGAATAAAGTGTTTATTAAAAAAAGATTAAGGGGGAGAGAGAAGATAAGGACCTAATCACCAATAGTTTAAATAAGCTTTTAGCCAAAAGGAATGAAAGCTCCAACTGCTATAATGGCAGTAGGAAAGAAAAAATAACAATTGAATACCCTACTATGGGACTGGCAGTCTGCTATGTATGAAGGGACATAGATATTATGACCTCTACTTCTGTAGACATGGACAATCTCAGAGATGTTTTAAAATTTGTCATAAACAGCCAAGATGAGATTTACAAGAGTACCTTCTGCAAACTATGGTTCTTTCTGGGATACTCAGTTGTTTCTTGAAAGTGTCTAATGCTCTCTGTGGAAGGAAATAATGAGGCAAGTCTGAGCTTATTGAAATTTTGTGACAATTGGCCGTTTAGCAGGAAAACTCTAATTTTAAACAGACTGGAAGAATTTTTTTGAAACATAAATTTTTAGCTATAAGACTAAATTTTTTGGGACAAGAAACATGAATGATTGGAATTAGTAATTATCCTAAAAAGCTTCTGCAGTCCTGACAGCAGCCCTATGTCCTGGGGCAAGTTGTTTCGGAGAAATGGTCCTGCTGAGGTTTGGATTTTTCAACTCTCAGTGCACCTGCTCATGCTGTTCACACCTGTGACTGAGGGGAAGGCCCCTCCTTTCCCTTCATTTGAGTGATAGAAAAAGGATTTAATTTTTGGGCAAGGATAAATTGTAAGAGGACAATCTAGCTGTTTTAGTCTCTTTTTAATTTTGATTTCAATTTAGTTTAAATTGTTATTAAGTTGTAGTTGTTATACAATATTATTTAGTTTCCTGTGTGCAACATAGTGGTTATACATTTGTGATGTGATTACCATGATAATCCCAGTAACCATCTGTCCCCATGCAGTTACTCTGATATTACTGATTATATTTCCTGTGCTTATATCCCCACGGCTTACCCTCTGTGTTGTCTCTTACTACATAAATATAGGAGTAGGAAGCCATCTATTCTTTCTTAGTAAGAAATTACTTTTATTTTCTTGAAAATAAAACCTGTGCCAAATCAACCACCAAACAAGTGCTCTTCATTAAGAGACTTAAACCAAAAAGCACTGGGCATCTCACCAACAGATGAGGAAGCACAGGCCACATTTGTCTTGAAGAGTTTTTCCTTCTGATAACATTTCACACATTACAGAAAATAGCAGAGCAAATGCAAATTTGAAAAATTCTGGCAAAATAATTATAGTAGTTCTTGAAATACCCGGAAAAGCTGGGTGAAAATTCATAATGCCTATGTACAAAGAAGCAAAGAAGCAGGACTAATTTTAGGAGGAAAAATAATCTCTTTTCCTTATCCTATCTCCCAAACTCAGGAAGAAATATTTTCAGCAAACAAGTCATATACAAACAATACATAAGCATATGAAATAAATAAAATGAGATGAGGTAGATGGTTTGTACTTTGGAGGATAGCAATATCCCCATTCTACATTTCCATATTCTGTGATGCAGCCAGAGTGTAAACTATAGACTAGTTAGATTTTAAAGCAAGAATTGGTGCTTCTGTAAACAGAGAAGCATGACTGAGAAGCACAGATGACAATGACATCCAGTCCTATGTCACTCCTATTTTTAAGTTCATGTTCTTTCTCAAAGTCATTAGGAAGCTAAAAAATATTTCTTGGCATAAAACACCTTCCTTTGAGATCTGTCCATCTTTTTCTTTATATCTTTCTACTTTTCTCTTTATCTATTTCCCTTTTCATAAAAAAATTGGACCTCAGCAAAATTGAGTTGAGTAGATACATTTTCAGATATCAGTTTGGTATCAGTTTGAGTCCCTTTTTTGTTTGATTACATTCCTCTTTCCTTTGTTTCTCAATTCCTTTCATTCCCCTCCTCAAAAAGCATCCACTCTAGTTTTTTAAATGTATGTCATATATATTATATACACACATATATGTAAGCATATAAAACATGTTTATCTCAATAGATTGCTTATTTGATGTTCTTTATTTAAAGGAAATTTTTAACTCAGATGCAGTAAAATCCACTAGTTGGCTCCAAGCAGTCAGATTCCAGAAATAGTGCTCTTAGCCACTGTTTTGCAACTGAACATGTATGCATCACCAGGTAACAGTCATTGTCGTTTCTACTACAGCTAATCACCTGGTAGACAATTAGAAATTAAAATACTTAGGTGCATATTATAACTAGAGGAAGCTCTTGACTATATACAAATTCTATTAGGTCCAAATACCCACAAACCCTCAGAAGACTGTCAACACTAAATGTTCCTTAAGTCTGATTTACTCAACCAGTAACCATTGTGCTGGGCTCCCTCATTTGAAACAATTCTCCATGGGTCTCTTGTATTTCTGAATGTCTTGGGAGCAGAGGACTTTATTCTAGACTATCTTTATAAAGATGGTTATATAGCAAATAATCTTGAAAGACAAAGATAGTCTGTCTCTTCAGAATAAAGAACAGACATGCTTACTGCCCATTAAGAAAGTTTTGGGCTAAGGAGGTGGGGAGAATAGCGGCTGGAGGGATTGAGCAAAAAAAAAAATGACTTATGGACATAGACAACAGAATGGTGATTACAGGAGGGGCTATAGGGGACTAAATGGTATTGGGAAAAACACAAGAAAAATAGATGTTGAATACAAAGAAAGAGGAAGGAATGAAGGAAGGAAGGAAGGAAGGAAGGAAGGAAGGAAGGAAGGAAGGAAGGAAGGAAGGCAGGCAAAGAAAAGAAGGGAGGAAGGAAGGAAGGAAGGAAGAAAAGAAAGAAAGGTAGATTCAGGTAACCTGAGATCGGGACTCATCCTGTATTGCTGTGAGTACAATGTCACCTTGGGGAGTTGGAGCTTGGAAAACTGATGCAAGTGTTATGATGACCATGATGCTCATCTCTGTTCAAGGGTCTCGTGTCTTTTGTTAATGTGCATTCAACTGTGGCAGGTGACTTGGTTAGGGTGCATGTAAGATCATGCAGATCTTGACACCCTTCCTAACAGTTATTGACCCGCTTGTCAGCTGTCTGTGCTCCCGCTTGCTCTCATGACTCAACTCTTTCCCCCCAAAGCATCCTCTGTCTTTCCTTAGAGTCATATTATTAAGTCATTATCTTTAGCACTTATGACATATTCCCTCAGAGCTTTCTTTCATCTCCATTTCCTTTGCTTTGTAAGTGCCTATGAATTCCCTTCACCCTACCACCAAATCTTCAAATGACTGAATTCCCAGGGAATAAAATATAAATCCTCTTTCTTCTTCTTCTGTAGCCTCCTGATATGAAATTGTCTCGACCACACACATTTCTGTAATTGCTATTGGGATGCATGATTTTACCAACTCTACACCCCCAGATCTGTTTTTTTGGCCCCACACAAATGGATTCCACTTGTTTAATATTTTCATCTGGATATCTCACAGGAACTCAACACATCTGAAAGAGTACTAATGATTATTTTCTTCCAAACCTACTTCTACAGGTTTCCTGTCTTGATAAGTGAGTCACAATCTACCTAGTGATTCAAGCCAGATTTTGGAATACTCATATTTAATCAATTATAAGACCTCACTGATTATATCCCTTAAATATCTTTTGAAGTAGTCTGCTTTTCTCCATTTCCATGTTCCCACCCTATTCTAAGAAACCATCACCCCTATCCCATACTATCACAGTAGGTTATGGAATGCTCTTTTGACCTCCAGTCCTGCACCCTACCAAACTATTCTCTAGTTTAGCTGGTCTGACCTGCTCAAAGTGAAAATCTAGTCATTGATCTTCGATATCTAAAATCCATGAATGGCCTCTTTACATATCATTGATAATGAAATCTCACACACTCAGCGAGGCCAGTAAAACCATGGATTTGTCTGGGTCAGTCTCATCTCATGCTTCACTTTTCCTCACTTCCTTCATTGCTTCTTAGAATCTGGGCAAGTTCTGTTGATTCTACCTTGAATGTCTTACTTCCTGTGATGGATTAAAGATGTCAATTTTTTTGTTACTTTCTTTACAGGAAAATTTTGTTTTCCTTCCCCTTGAAACTGTACTGGCATGTACATGCTTTAAACAATCTGAGGTAGTTCTGGGTATAAGCCAGGTAATATTTATTTTTTTCTGGTTTTGTGAGTCTTGAGCTGACATCTAAGAAACTGGACTACCTTTACAGAGAGACCATGTGGAAAGGCCACATGGAAAACGAAAACATTGAAGCTACATGGAGAAAGAGAGAACCCCAGTTATGCCAGCTGACCCCAGCCTTTAAGACATTCACCACCTAAGTGACAGATAGCTTAGATAGTGCAGTCTTATTAACAGATAAAGACGACAGTACACTAAGGGGCAAGCATTGGCATATGACTAAAAAAATAGGGACACCTGAACTAATGGGAGGCCAAAGATACACACTACAATTTGATCAAAAAGCAAGCATAGCTCTAGGAGGTGGAATCTTGCTGCCAAAATGTATGCAAGAATTAGGGAAGTGGCCTTATACACATTATTTTTTTCCCTGACTCCCTTTTTTCATTGCCATCAACTCTCTCTTTTATGAGTATTATGGAGTAATTGAGGGCACAAAATCAGTATGAGCTTACAAGTAGTGTATTTATAAGGATGGAACCATAGAAAGTATGATCCAATTTTAAGGGAAAAGGTTTTTGGCACTGTGTATATCATAATCTACTTCTTTGTTCTTGTAATTATCTGATATGAAATAGCTGATAACTTTAAAATATCTCAAGTTACACATTCTACTTATAATTTCAGGAAGGTTATGGCTACCTAAATAAGATGTTCCTGGAACCGAAATAATGAGCAATTTAATTTTTCAAGTCTTAATTTCTTCATATGCAATGTTAGGATTATACAGATTTAGAGTGAAATGGTGAAGATTAAACTGGAGAATGTCTAAGTGGCATCTACCACAGTGTCATTAAAAATATATTAAAGAGAGATTTTTTAAAAAAGTATTTACTGAACATTTAATGTGTTGTTCTATGAAAGACACTGGGGAGACTCTGATTTCATTAAATTTGCAATAATACTTATGATAAATACAGTAACCTGTGGATTCATAATCTTGATAAATAATAATCACATGCTGGCTAAAGAAGATCCTGTGAGTTTATTAATGTCTTTCCTATACAAACATATTGGCTTCATCTCGGTATCTACTGTAAACAATGTGAAATTAGAAATTTAAACACTCTTAGAACATGGCATCTTAGAAGTAGAAGTTAATTCAAATCTAGTAGATAATTATAAAGCCTGAACCTCTCATTTAAATGAGTAAACATTTAACCTACACATTAGACATTTAAACAGGGTCCTAATAAATCAGTTAATTTCCTAATTTGTTTTGGACATCATTAAGATATTTAGCTATAATTTGGCATCCATACATTTGTAATGCTTGAATATTGAATATTTTAACTGTTAAGTAAATAAGAGGGTCAACTCATATTCTAAATTCAGTGTTTAGAATTCTTTTATTTTCATTTCCAGAGTTTTGCCTGGGCAAGAAATGTTTCCCCCCTCTTTCATATGGAAATTATTTCCACAATATGCACCATCAATATTCATCAAGTATCACACCAATTAACAAACCGTGAATAATCTGGAACAAAAATTTAATGCATGAAAACCCACAAACATTTAGGTGGCTGTTAATAAGGCTATGTTTGAGGTAATCACACACAAATTTAATTTTAAATATACTTCCTTAAGGAACGGATATCAATGTTAATTTAAGAATTTAATTTGTATGGTGTTTTAATAAAATGTCTTTCAAAGAATGTGCAAGAACATCATGCCAGAAATTTTTCTTATGAACAAACATTTAATTTCTTTTTATGGAATAGAAATAGACTTTTTCCTTATATTTATTTAACTCTTTTGTGGAATATACATAATTCTATAGTACCTTAGTATAAGACAAGGAATAGATATTCTTTGATTATGTAATTCATAAAACAGTTAATTTTGAAATTAATAGTAAAAGGAGGGTTTTTTTAGTTTTAATCAGTATTAAAGTTTAGTAAGGGCACTTTGAGGTTGATCAGTTTTATAGGTGAGCTTACACTGATTGAAAATTTACACACATTCTAACTGGTTTTACAAACTTGGTGTTTTAAACAGGCGACTATTAATACCAGATAAGTTCATAATATTTGTATTTTCTTGTCTAAACTTGATGATGTAGGGAGAAGGGATAACACCGTTTCCTAAACAATGAGAATACTTGGGTGCAGGAGATTTATATGATTTTCCCAATGATTAATAAGTGGCAGAATGACAGAGCTAGACTAGATTAGGTTTCTGTACCCTTACTAAGTTATTTTTTCCCTGCCAGTAAACTAATAAACTAAATCCAATAAAAGTTGAGAAGGAATTATAAAAATAGAAGTAGAAGTTAATTACATTGAAAATAAAGATATAACAGAAAGGATGGACAAGAATAAGGCTAATTCTTACAAAGACTAATAAAGTAGATAAATCTTTGTCATGACAAACCAAGGATCAAAAAACAGGACAGATAACAAATATTAGAAATATAAAAGAGGATTAATTATAGCTAGGATTAATTAAAGTAGAAGTTTTAAGTGTCACATGAAAATGCACAAAAGGTACCTTCTGACAAATTTGAATAGACAAAAATTGCCATATTTTAGAAAATATAAGTTACCAAGGCATAAGAATAGAAAACCCAAAGAGATGTCTCATGATTAAAGATGTTCAATCCATTGATAAGAATTTATCCCTCAGCAACAATAAAAAAATTAGTAAACCATTTTAGGCCCATATGACTTTTTAGGCATCTTACACCAAATATTCAAGGGAAAAATATTCCAATATTAAACAAATTCCCAAGTGCAGGAAAAAATTGGAGTACCACACCCTTACCCATTTTATGAAGCTAATATGACTTTGTTAACAAAATCATGTAAGAAGAGTATGATGAAAACTACATTATAGTAGTATCACTAATGAGCATAAATGAAGACCCCCAAATAAATAGCCAACCAAATCTTGCAATGTGTATTTGGAAACTTCAATTAGTAATTTTTTAATCAGTTCAGAATATCTTTGGCCTTTCTATAGAACATATAATCCATTTGTATTTTTTGATTTCAACTTTCTTTTACCATTTTATTAAATAATTCCTAGCTGTCCTGACCCCACCCCCTTTTTGGTCCTTCCTTTCCTGTGTTCACTCCTGACTGAGCGAAAGTTTTTCTTCCTTATTGTTTTCTATTTACTTGTCTTTTTTTCTGTTCCTTTGTCTCGCCTTTCTTGCTCTCTTCCACTATGACTGTGTCCATTTTTTTTGTTTAATTTCCCTTCATTTATGCATTTGGAAGTTGGAGGCTATAATTTTCTTCAAATTTTAACAGTCTAAATTCTATATGTATCTTTACTCCACTTTTAGCTAGTTCAAGGACTTTAGAAAGCTTTAGCTCCGGTGACTCACTTCACAATGTATATGATACTATGGTCTATTTTTTTTCTTCTAAAGTGTTGTTTGATAGACTCAATGCTTATTTTTCTTTCCCTAAAATTTTTCCAACATCTTTGTTCACCATTCTTTTCTTGCATTTTAGACTTTCCAGAAGTTAAAACTCTGCTGGTAGTCAATATCTCTAAGTTTTTGTTTGAAATTACTTTTGTTTTACCCTCATAATCAAAAGATATGAGGTACAACATATCTTCTGATGGGTACAACATTCAAAGTAGACAGTTATTTCCTGCATTCATTCTGCATAAATTGAAGATAGTATTCAACTGTGTTCTAGCTTCCATCGTTGTTGTTGTGTAGTTAGGTGTCATTCTGATGTTCCTTTGTTGATAATGAGTGCAGTCTCTGTGACCAAAATTTCACAGTGCCTTTCATTGATGTTCTCTAGGTTCAATGGCATGTGTTAGGTATGAACACGGAGTTTTCTTCTCTCTTGCTCCCTTCATTTCTTCCTACCCCTCCCTCTCTTCTTCCTTGGATTTTGTTGGGATTCCAAGATTTAAATATTGGTAAATCTTAACAGTTTTAGGCAAATTTTAGCTACTATATTTTAGATATTGCTATATCCCCTTTCTCTTTTAAATTTCCTTTGAAACACTGGTTAAACATTTATTATTTTTATTGTGACTATTTGTGTTAACCTTTTTGTTTTCCCTCTTTTTCTCAGGCTTTTTTAAAGCTAGAGTCTTCTTGGGTAATATCCTTCAGTTTACTAATTCCTTTGTCACACGCATTTATCTTGAACTTAATCCAGCCACTGAGGTTTTACAATGTATTTTTTTTAATCTCAAGAGTTTCATTTGGTGCTTTTAAATAGTTTCATAATCTTAAATAGATTCTATTTTTTTCAAAGTCATATTTCCAGACTCACTGTTATATCTATATCTATATCTATATCTGTATCTGTATCTGTATCTGTATCTGTATCTGTATCTATATCTATCTATCTACATATATATAAATTTAGTTTTTCAAAATATTCCATTTCTGAATGGTTGTTAAAATTTCTAGATATATCCTATGTGCCTCTTTATTATTACTTTTATGCTTTATGTTTATAAGAAATGTGCTACATTCTGGCCAAGTACTTTATTTGATATTCTACTTCATTGACTGATTTTATTACTGTTCCTTTTCAGCAACTCAATTCAAGATTTTTATTTTGAAAACATAATTTCCATATTTTACACACATCTCAGAAGCATATCAGTAAATTTATTTTGAGGTATTCAGTTTGCAGTAAAAGCATCATTATTTTGGGTGCCAATTGTTATCCCTCTTTAATTTCTTTTCAGATTCTTTGTTAGCATGTTGTGTTTCTCTGTGATATTTGCCTCACCAGGTTTAACTGAGGTCAGTTCTGACTACAAGAGCCTGCATCCTGTGATTGTGATAGAAAGTCTGCCTTGGGAATATATATTTTTCTCTTTCTTTGGGGTCTTGAGTGACTGGTGCACTGCTTCAATTCTGCACCCAAGAGTCAAAGCTGGGTGCTTGGTCAAACTAGGAGAAACAAAAAGCCCTGAAATTTATTTATAAAAAAATGTGTACTATTCTCACATGTTTAAACTTCAGTTACCTTCAAAATACTCTCCATCTGATAGAATACACCTAATGAGACTATTTTTTAACTGATCAAAACAGTTTCTGAACTCATTGATATTGATGCCTTTTAATGCTTCTGCTGTTTTGTTGTTGTTGTTGTTGCTTGTTTCCCCTCATTCACATTAGGAAAACATTTCTTTTTCTATGCTATTTTCATCTGGGGAAACAACCAAAAAGTTGTTTGGGGCCAAATCAAGTATATAGGGAGGGTGGGTCACAGGGGTCATGTAGTTTTTGGGTAAAAGCTGCTAAACACTCAGCTTGGTGTGGGCAGGTGAGTCATAAGTAATCTGTCATGAAATGGGCAAATATGGTGAAAGAGTCTTCAAAAAAATTTCACTGAAGCCAATCATAGCCTCTCACAGCAATGCCAGTTGGTACACTGATACAGGTGGGTTCCTAGAACACTCACCTAGTGGGAGAATCCTGTACTACAAGGGGCCTGCCCTCCAGAAGATCTTTTTGGGGAGTCATCCCTCATGTGTGGACACATTGCCTCTAGCTCAGTCCAAATGGGTTGAGGTTGAACAAATCAATGGCTCACTATCAGATTGCATTCCCTCCTCTTTCAATTTCAGTATGGTTTCCTCCTGCTTCTGCCCCAGGTAATTCTGAGCTTTGAGCTTCTCTGAAACTGCTCCTAAGCACACATGGTCTCTTTCTTCATGAGTTTTGGATTTATGTTTCCTCCATTCTTACTTCTCTGTGATTCTGAGCTCACATCTGGCTCTTAGGAATTCTTCAGACATTTTGTTCCACCAATGTCTTTCACTGGTCTCCAGGGCAGTTGTGACTTGATTTTCTTACACACAATTTCTTACCTGGAATTTTACAGAGATTAAGGTGGGAAAGGAAATTAACTGCTTGCATTCTCTTTAGCATTTTTTTTAATCTCATCCTCTGACTTCTTTTTCTGTTCCTATTCTCTCATTTAAATAAAATTGTCATTTTAATGACTCCATAGCACTTGACATATTCCTGCACCATGGTTTAACTTCAACATTCTCTACCATTTGATGCATCCACTGTTTTACTAATGTAAATAACACCAGAATAGACATACTTAAAAAGATATGCATTTTTACATAGTCACAATTACTTTCATGAAAGCATTCTGGTAATAAAATTACCTGCTGTTTTTTAAAAAATTTGAGAGCATTGGTTCTATATTGGTCACTGAATGTCCAATTTAAAATGTAAGACAGTGCTATGGGGTATTGCTCCATCTTCTCTAAAGAGAATAAAGGAGGCCCAATTTTGGGTGCCTTTGCTGTCAGCCTATCTATAATGCTGATTAGGAACAAATGCAAAGTCTGTTTCACACTAGAAGAAAAAGTAACACTTCTGCCAGCTGTTTCAGAAACAGCTTATGTGCTATATATAAGCAAAGAGTGAAAGGAGATGTCATCACTTCTATTTTTATATTTAATTTCACTAATGTTATTTCTGCATCTATAGTTAGCAAAATATGTAGAGTATATATAATCTATCTACCTACCAACACATGTCTATATATGTGTGTTTGTATGTACATATGTATTATGGATGGAATGTTTGTGCCTCCTTCCCCAAGGAATATGTCAGAGCTCTAAACCTCCAGTGTGGTGCTATCTGGACATGGGGCCTTTGGCAGCTAATTAGGGTTAGAAAGGATCACAAAGTTGGGACATAATGATGTAATTAGTGCTCTCATAACAAGAGACATGAGAGAGCTTGCTCATTCTCTGTTTTCCCCATACAGGACACAATGATTGGGTGACCCTCTACAGGCCAGGAAGACAGCTTTCATCAGAACCCAACTACGCTGGCACACTAATCTTAAACTTCCAGCCTTCAGAAGTGTGAGGCATAAATTTCTGTTGTTTAAGCCCCTCAGCCTGTGATATTTTGTTATAGGAGCCTAAGCTAAGACAGGTTTTGATGCTGAGAAGTGGCAGGCTGCTGAAATACATACCTAAACATGTGAAAGTGGTTTTGGAACTGAAAAATAGATGGGGAAAGGCTCAAAGA
Source organism: Carollia perspicillata (assembly GCA_004027735.1). Classification (NCBI taxonomy): domain Eukaryota; kingdom Metazoa; phylum Chordata; class Mammalia; order Chiroptera; family Phyllostomidae; genus Carollia; species Carollia perspicillata. The sequence goes on from PVKM010000414.1 coordinate 60,500, forward strand.
ATTTAGAGGTGCCTATTAGAAATATGGACATTAACGGTGATTCTGGTGAGGTCTCGGATGCAAATGAAGAGCTGAAAAATGGAGGAAACATGATCCTTGTTATGAAGTGGCACTAGACTAAACTATATGCTAGTGTTCTGAGGAAGGTAGAACTTGTGAGCAATGAAACAGGGTATTTTCCTCAGGAGTCTTCTAAACAACTATTGAATGCATGATTTGGTTCCTCTCAAACACTTTCAGTAAAATAATAAAAGACAGAGATGTTTTGAAGAAAAACTTAAGCAAAAATGAACCAGCACTTGAAAATTTGAAAATTCTCAGCCTCTTCATATACTGAAAAAGACAGAGGGAGAGAGAGAGAGAGAGAGCTTTTTCTGGAGAGAATAGTAAGGGTGTAATTGAAAACACTTTGATAAAGAGATCATGGATTTAGGTTATGAATTTATAAACCAAGAACAGGGATGGTATTATACCAGCAGCAACTCTGCCAGTTTTAATTAAGGTGGTTGGAGAAGGTGGGACAGGATGAAGGAAAGCCGTTGGACTTCTTGGCTTTTACAAGACGGATGGAAGAGAGCTACGTGGGCCGGTACATCTGGACAGCAGAGCACCGAAGAATGGAATTGTCCTTGCTGAGTTTCAGACTCCAGACATGCCTGGGACCCATCGCTCTTTATTATTTTTTATTTCTCCTTTTTGGAATGGGAATGAATTATCTTATGCCTGTCCCTTGTATTTTAGAAGCAATAAGTGATCTGGTTTCACAGCTAAAGAGCAATTTGCCTCAGGATAAATTGTACATTCAGTCTCCGGCATATCTGATTTTAGATAATATTTAGATGACACTTTGGACTTTAGAGTTAATACTGGAATGAGCTAAAACTTTGGTGCTGTTGGGGTGGAATGTACTTTGCATGTAAGAAGAACATGAATTTTGAAAGGCTAGAAAAATATTATGGACTGAAATTCTGTGTTCCCCTACACCCAAAGTACATGTTTAAAAGCCAACACCAATATGATGGTATAGGGGAGATCCTAAGGTGGGACCCCCTTGATGAGATTAGTGCCCCTCTTAGGCCAGAACCCAGAGAAAAGACCATGTAAGCACACAGGAAGATGATAGTCATGTAGAAGCCAAGAGAAGTCCTTGGAATATAATGTACCTTGATGGCATCTCGGTCTTGAATTTCTAAGCCTCTAGAACTGCGGAAATGAATTTTTGTTGTTTAATCCCCTAGTTTGTAGTATTTGCTGTGGCATCCAGAGCAGACTAATAACAGTATACGCACACACACGAATATGTTTTTCTTTTTCCCAAAATGGTAAAGCTCATAGTACAACCTGAAAAAATTTTAACCCAAATATTTAAAATTACAACTCGAGGATTATTTCTCTCAGACCTCTAGAAAGCTTTAGAGAAACGATCTGTTTCTTTATTCAGATCCTGGATATTTATTTATTTATTTATTTATTTATTTATTTATTTATTCAATATTTATTCAATATTTATTCAAATACTGGAGCCTTGGTAGCTCCAGTATTTCTAGTGTGGGGGCTAAAACAATATTAATACCTTTCCTTCCACCTTCTAAATTCTTCTGACTGAGCTAACTATTAAATTGACAAACCAGATTAACAGGAGAAAATCAAAGTTTATACATATCAATGGGGAAATCACATAAGCAAGATCATTCTGTGAAAGTTCTAAAGACAATGAGACAATATTGGGTATAAGGAGAAAGTGGGAGGAGTATTAGATTTCAGAAGCGCGAATGGGTGATTTACAGGTCGTTGATTGAGAACAGAACAAACATGGCAGAAAAATCCCCCTAGGTGACTCAGAAACAAGGAAACATGGGGAGGGGTTATTCAGCCAACAAGCATGCCCTATTGAAGCACTCCTGCTCCCATACTTGACTCCACTTGGGCTAAGGCATATCCTAAACTGTCCTTCCTGAAGCAGGTTTCTCTGTCTGAATCTCTTGGGCAGGAGATCGGGGAGAGCATCACAGTTTCTTTGAGTCTTTTGTTTTTTAATAAACAGCTTAAAATCAATACCCAGCACAGCAGCTTCAGTGTGGCAGGGTTTTGGTCCTGTTACTAGGTTCCTACCAAATAATTTGGCCTGCCTTCTGATGGGGCCTTTAGTGATAACTTTACATTTCTTTTGCTATATATTTTTAATTGATGTGTGTGTGTGATGGAGAGGGAGAGGGAGGGGGAGAGAGAGAGAGGGAGGGGGAGAGAGACAGAGAGAGAGAGAGACAGAGAGAGAGAGAGAGAGAGAGAGACAGAGAGAGAGAGAGAGAGAGAGAGAGAGAGAGAGAGAGAGAGAGACCCATTAGCTATCTCCTGCACACACCCTGACTGGGAATCAGAACAGCAACTGAGGCCTGTGCCCCAACTGGCAATTAAGCACACAACCCTTTAGTGTAAGACATGATGCTCCAGACAACTGAGCCATGTGGTCAGTGCTCTTTTGCTCTGTTTTTGGTTAGTTTTATGAGAAGCCTCAACATTTTGGTAACTTAATGTCATACCTTTTTATCCTTGTGCACTGAAAATATTATCAATCCCTTAGGGATTTGGGGCTGATGGTAGATTTTCCCACCTATGGCCCAGCCCTCTTCTACTATTTTCAGACAGGTTTTTTTTTTTTTTAACTGAAATGATTGGGATGAATAGGCCTACAAATATAACAAAATCTGTAATCATTGTGCTGTATAAATGTCATATTACTCTAGCACTAAAACAACCCTTTCAGCAGGAAGATTCTCTGAGATGAAGTCACAAGTACAGAATAAAGGCATCTCACAATGGGACAGAAGATTAAGTGTAGAGTTTGGGACCCACACCTCAGTTGGACTTCTGTATCTGTAATACACTATGTAACTTTGAATGAGATATCTAATTTTTCTGATTTTAATTTTGTGATTTTAAACTGGCAATAATAATGCCAGTCTGACCCTAATGCCTCAGGGTCATTAAGAAGATAAATATACTTTCTGGGAAGTCCCCAGATTGACTTCTGGCCATTAATCAGTCCTCAACGGCAACAGTACAGTAGTTATTATTGTTATTTCTTCTGTTACTACTTTTGCCATTGTTTCCTTTTCTACCTATAGCTGTTGCAAAATATGAACTCATTCTTATACCTACTGCTCACCTGCTTTGATTGGTGTTCATTGTACAGGGTTTACTATCACAGAGAATGGGGCTTACTTTCTCAAGTCTTTCTTGCTCTGACCGTGCCTAGCCTTCCTTCACCGGTAGAGGAAGGTAATAACATTTGCATTTTAAGCCACCGAAAGGATTAAATACAACATGTACGTATATAACTATGTGAAAGCACTGAGATTAGTGTCTTCAAGTTGAAGGTTTATAGTTTATCATAATAATTGTATTATTGCTATAATAAATAGTAATTTATTTCTATCAGTAATTCTCAATATAATTAATTTTATGATAAATTAAAGAAAACACAAGAATGTCTGACAAAACCTTTTAAGATACTAAAACTTCTCCTGGTTTGTCCTATATCGATTCATATCACAAGATTCTTTTATACCCAAACCCAAAATTATTTTCTTTGTTTGCTTTGTAAGGAAGAGATGTTACAGGGAGGAAATCAAGCAAATAATGCTCCTCAAGAAGGGTTGTTAAAATGCACACCCCTAAACACATTTTAAAAAGAGATACTAAATAACTCATTGTCCCCAAAGAAAAGAAAAGCAAACAGATGAGATCACAACACACACCATGAAAAAACTCCCAAAGTGAAAAGGTAGTTAAATAAAGAGCTAGTGAACAATGTGAGTGCTATAAATACATACACAATTTCATCATCCGCCGTTTCTCTGTTAAACGTACTCCTTTCAGATTGTTCTCACGCATCTGTTTGAGACAAAGCCACTGAGCGTCTTAAATTACTCACAGCTCTTAAAAACATACACTTTAGGTTGCAGATTTTAAAGTATTTAAATTTTATTGAAATATGTTTAAAGATGGTATTATGTCCCTGGATTTGGAAAGAGATAACATATAACCAAACCACTCTTACACATTTAAGGCCTTTACAGAATACTAATTAAACTTGAAAAATGTGTTGAAAAAAATTAAAATTCCAGGCTCGTTGAAACCATATTTTGCTAAAAAATAATGATGGTCTTGCAGGTGGCAGTAAAAAATTAACTATTGAGGATTTTTATTTTTGGTTTATTTATTTATTTGCAACATGGTTGCTTTTTTCAAGACTCTGTACTTAAGGATTTAAGATCTTTTATGATTTCATCTCTGAGACTACATGTAAGTACTGGCTGGCCATCATGTCCTAGACCATGAGACACTGAAAGCTGTTTCTTTACAATCCAAGAGCACACTGCAGTCATAATACTTACCTGCAGCTAATCTGTTCTAGATTTCTCTTCACATGTTCCAACCTCAAAGTTTGGCATGATATATTCCATTTTAAGTAAATAAATTCTATTCTTTTATTTATGAGTTATATTATTTTTAACTGCTTTTTAATTATTTAAGTGGGGGGCACTGATTCTGACTTTGGGCAAGAAACCCAGTTGATGGAATAGAATTATTTGGAGGTAGTTGACTACATGTATTTTCCTCAGTAATCAGTGTAAGTGTGTCATTGATAGGAAGCATGAGTTATGAAGAATGACCTAAGGATACTTGTTTGCAAGGAAAGTCTCTATTGATTGCAATAGACCACCATGAGGATATCAAGTCTACAGACACAATAGTACATTTTTCCATTTTCAGCAAGAATACATTGACTGTCTTTCTCACCAAGGAATGTAAAGAAAAGAGAGAGGGATATAGGATATAGCTACTGGAAGCAGAAAACCAGTCTGATATCCGTTGTCAACTGTGAATGGAGAATTACTCCAGAGATAATGAGAAATGCCAAGAATGAGAATTAATGTGTACTTTCTATTAAATGCACTGTTTATAATCTATTGAAACCTTAAACTGGCCAGAAATAGAACGTGATGTAGTAAGACGGAGGGCACAAAGAACTCAGAGCTGCAGGGAACACCATAAGGAAATCTCTATCCTAGAGAATAGTAACAAGACACAAACTGCATTTTAGATCCTTGCTTTTAGCTGTGTAGTTGCGATTTTGCTCTTAAAATAACAGCATATTTTTAATTAATGCATTATAATCAGTATATAAGAAACTAAATCATGTGCTAGATTGGGCTGCCTATGATATTTATATTTAGTCAAAGAATTTAGATTAAGCCTCTCAAACCTGATGTCTCATTATGTGGTAACAAAACCCCGAATTTTAAGCTAACTGTCTAAAAAAATTTGCTTCCCAAAACCAACATACTGAGATTGGTAACTTTTGAGTAGAGAACACTAACATCTACTTTATTACTTTAATTATCCACTAAAACCTACTATAATGTCCACGATGGACAATGTTTTTAAGGCATAAGTCCAGAATGTTTTCTTAAATGATGTGCCTATCAAGGAGAAGATTTTGGAAGACAAAGGGACTGATTCAAAGGACTATTATGACAGCAATATTGCTACTGGCACAGAGGAGCACACTAACTTTTTTATTGCATTGGAGAAGTGGTAGAATGAACATGAATATTTTCAGGCATATTTGAGAGATCTGGGAAAGGGAATTCTATGATTATCACAAAATAATCTCTTTTAGCTCCAAGTTATGACTTACTGGTTTCTCATCCTCATCAAATTTCTGATGTGAACGTTAGGGCATTGGCAGGAAAAGAATCCTACCCTGAGAACTGCAGTGAGGATGAATGGTGATGGAGTCAGATGACTCTGAGTGTCTTGACTGTCCGATGAAATCCCTTTATGCCTTCCTCACCAGCAGATACCCCTCCTCCTCCTCTTTCTGAGGAAGTAGCTTCAAGTAGCTTCTCCTAACATGGGGATATTGTGATGATCTTCCATTGCAAAGCAATGCTCATTTACAAAAAAAATCCACACTATTATCCCTCACAGCCTCCAGATTTATATGAGAGTCAGATCTAACCAAGAGACAAGGGTGGAGGGGTCAACTTACACAGAAAAATATTGCTTAATTTGGTTAGTTTACATTAGCAGAAATTAACATATGTGCAGAAATGGAATAGAAGTATATTATTTCTAGGGTGGAAAAAATTAAGGTTGGAATTGCCAAATACACTAATATGGATATACATACAAGCCATTCTGGATTCCACATGTTAGCTTGACCAACTGGGAAAGAAGACCCTCACAATCTCACTGAAACCTGGATGTCATAATGGTCAAAGTTAAATGAACCTGAGATGTAGAAGCCTTGCTACAATGTAAAGAAGTGCTTCCAAAGGCTCAGAGAAACAAAAATGTTGGAGGAGATTTCTAATGTGCAGGTCTGAGTCACTCATCTGCTGGGAGGCCTCCAAGGTCACTTTTCACAGAATCATGGAGCACTGTGTGGTTGGGGCAGCACTGCCCTCCTTTCAAAGCCCTGCAGACATCCTCTCTAGGATGGATGATGGCAGGTCCTGTTAAGGAAGTATCCTGCTGTGAAGTCACCAGTGTGTACTGTCAGTCCTCTTCCTTTCCTTTTTGAAAGGGACCTGGAGCCATTAGCTTGAGTGACTGTGCCTTTCAGAAAAAAGAAGCAATATTTGGGTTTTCCAGACCCTGAATCTGGGCTGGCACTAAACCCGAGGAAGTCTGTCAGTCAAGGAGGGAATTTGCAGAGTTGAGCAGTAAACAGGCTTCTGGCCTCTCTCTCTCTCCATGCATCCAGCAGGTCCACAAATTTATCTGGGGGACCATCTTATCCCATCTTTAAATATGCAGTTAGGAGAGACAATACTTGACAAGTATTGACACTTTTCTAAAACTGCCTGAAAAACACATTTGAATTCATGGTCACTTTTCTTCTTCTTTTCAAAAAAAATAAAAACATGCCCTTCATGAATATTAAATCTTACAATTGAGCCCTTTGCTGGGTTACAAAATTTCCAGGGCAATCAAAAAAGTTATAAGTATTGGTTTGGAGAGAAATTTTCCTAATTCTACAGGTCTTCCTCTCTTTTTCCATCTTACATGTATTTTCATGGGGATGAAATTGAGCTCATGATACATATTCTGAATTTGGAACAACCAAAGGAGTATAGTGATAGTGATTTTTATGAATATAATTAGAATGTTCTCATAAAATGCACTTTTTAAATCCAGTGTGCAACTGGATAAGACCAACAAACAGACTTACTGTGATTTCTTTCAAATTGGGTACACGTGATTCAATAAATAGTTAAAAAACAGTTAACAAATTGTGTCACAAATATTCCAGTTACTAATTTATCCTAACCTCATGTCATATTGATTATGTATTATTTAAAAATGACATATAATGCCATATTTAAAAAATGTAAATATGCATGAGAACACACACAGATTTTCAGAATTTCAATAATTAGTATGCAAGCAAAACTTTTGCTATTTCAGATCATATCATGGAATATTATTAAACAGAAGGTTGAAATGCAGCAAGTATTGAAAATTCAGTCACCAATTTGATCATTATGCATTCAGTAATTTCAGTTCATCTCTGGCACTCATATCAAATGGCAGTAATGTGTTATAATCTTAAGTTGGTTTTTACTTGCCCTTTTGACCTCCACCTAATTACAAATGAGATGATTTGGAATGCATGGAAGGGACTGAGAGAGGGGCACGTGAAGCAGGAGAGAAGGGCAAGAGTGGAGGAGCTGGCAGTCAGCAGCCCTTCCTGCACGTCAGCTTTAATGTGAAGTAACTGACTAAACGACAGAGGGCTCAGTAGCAGTCCATGGAGGACATTTCATTTTAGCTTCCTCCAAAGCTTGAAGAAAGAACAAATGTTGGAGGATTAAGAGGGGGTAATATCCACTTAAGTTTTACTGACATCTGAATTTAAGTCAAAAGGGCATAAATAGAAGATGCACAGGCTTTCTTAGTATATCACCAACTGAAGCTGGAATAAAGTATTTTAACAATCAATAATACAAGACATTAGACTACTTCAGTCAGTATATATGTTATCCCCCTCATGGGAGCATGCCATGCAAAGGAGCATAAAAGCACCATGAAAAGGGTGATTTTATTAGTAGATGGGAGAGAGGTATTGTGAGAAAATAGAGATCTAATTTGATGCATCTCTCATACATGAACACACAAAAACCATGTCCACCTAGAAAATGTCTCTGTAAGACACACAGTCTCATGGTAGGACGCTGGCCCAACATGGCATTTGTGATCATCATTCAAGACTTGAGGTACTGCTGTGGGCACAGCCTTGCTCAAAGCCAATCACATCACTTTAAGTCTGCAATGCGTTCCATCACCATTAGGAAACAAACCCACATTCTTCACGAAGCTTGTAGAGTCTCATGTATTTTTGCCCCAACTGATTTTCTAGCATCATCTGTTATCTCTCTCTGCATCTATACCTTCTAGTAGAGTTCTTCAAAAAGTCCATCTTCTTCTTCACCACAGAGCATCAAACTGTCCTATCTGTTGGAAAACTGGCAATTCTACTTATTATTCAAATTGTGTTTACACATCCCTGGTTGGCCAGGGATTTGTCCTATCTCCTAGCCTTAACTGTCACCACGAAAGACTCCCACTGTTTTCTTTCCATTTGTAGCTACTTACTGCATGTTGATCTTCCCTTCTAGAATCCTATTGAAGGGACTGTCTCAATCTTGGCCATATCTCCAGCAAGGAGAACAGTTTCTGGGGCACAGTAGGTACTAAGCAAATGCACAAAGGATAACTTAAAGTGAAAGTTATAAAAAGAGACATTCTGTAGGCAATTTGGTTTTTGGGATTTCTTCCCCTAGTTTTATTGAGGTATAATTGAACTACAATTAATTTCATTTGTTGAACAACAATATATGAAATTGCATATATTGTCGACAATGTATCCATACCTATAATAGAATGTAGAATCCAAAACTGACCCCCATTATAACTCTGCTGACATAATTCTCATAAACATGTTATCTACATTGGCTTAGCTTTTTCATATGAATATTTGTAAACTGTCCAAGTTTTTGGCTAGATAAAGTTTTATGGAATGAGGTTCATTTCATTTGCAATATGTTCTTTGGTAAATGTTGCCTATAAATAGGGAATTAAAACTATAATACAATGTGAAAAACAAAAGAAGTAAAAGTGTAAAGTTTAGGAATGTTATAACAGTTGTTATCAGTTTAAAATAGGGTATTATAAAATTTTAAGATATATTATATAAGCCTCATGGTAACCACAAAGAAAAAACCTGCAGTGATTATACCATGATTAAGTGGGATTTGTCCCTGGGATGCAAGCATGGTTCAACATGCACAAATTAATAAATACGATACATCACATTAGTAGAATAAAAGAAATTATTTGATTATCTTAACAAATGCAGAAAAGAATTAGACAGAATTAGCACCTCTTCATAATAATAAAAAGACCTCATAAAAAATTAGGTATAGAATGAATTGGGTTAACCAGAAAGTTTAACGATGGCTCTTTAACTTCATTGGAAACAATTTTGTCAGATTGTATTGTGACAGCTGTCATATCAGTGTGCATTTAAAAAAACTTATCAAAATTGGTGAAGTTTTGTGCAGCCATTTTAATTTTTGAGATGGAAGAAAATATGCATTTTTGGTGTATTATGCTTTATTATTTCAATAAAGGTAAAAAGCAACTGAAACACAAAAAGATTTGTGCAGTGTATGGAGAAAGGTGCTGTGACGGATAGAATGTGTCAGAGTGTGAAGTTCCTTGGCACTGTTGACATTTTGGCCAAATAATTCTTTGCTGTGGGGCTGTCTTATGCATTGGAAGATGTTTAGCACACCCCTGGCCTCTACCCACTAGAAGCCAATAGTGGGAGGTTGCTGATATACTCAAAATATACAAATCAATAAAGTTATTGCTGAAAATGAAAAATATATTTCTTATTTTATAGAAAAAATCTAAATGAACTTTTTGGCCAACCCAATGCTTCAACATGATAAAGGCCAAATATAAGAAGCCCACAGTTAACATTATATTCAATGAAGAAAGATTGTAAGGTTTTCTTCTAGGATCAGAAACAAGACATGGGTGTTCATTTGTACCACTATTACTCAACATTACTGAAAGTCCTAGCCACAATAATCAGAGAAGAAAAAGAAAGAAAGAATAGGAAAGGGAGATATAAAATTATCTCTATTTGTAGATGACATGATTTTATGCATAAATAGTTCTAAAGACTGCACAAAAAAGTGTTAGATTTAATCAACACATTAAATTAAGTTGTAGGATACAAAAGTAATATACAAAATCAGTAGCATTTCTATATAGTAACAACAAATTGTCAAAAAAAAGAGAAGAAAACAGTCCCATTTAAAATAGCCTAGAAAATAATAAAACATATAAAAATAATTTTAACCAAGGAGGTTAAAGAGTTCTACCATGAAAATTATAAGATATTGGTGAAATAAATCAAAGAAGATACAAATAAATAAATTCCATGTCCATGGATTAGAAAAATTAATATTGTTTAAATGCCTGTCCTACCCAACATCATCTACAGATTCAGTGCAATCCCTGTGAAGAGTCCAGGGCTTTTTTTTTTTTTTTTTACAGAAGTAGAAAAGGCAATACTCAAATGTACATAGAACCATAAAAGTCCTTGAATACCCAAAACATTCTGTGAAAAAAGCAACAAAACTTTTTTGTGGAAGTGGAGGCATCACACTTCCTGATCTCAAGCTACATTATGAGGCTACAGTAATCAAAACAGGATGGTGCTGGCATAAAACAGGCACATAAATCAAGAGAAAAGAAGTGAGAGCCAGGAAATAAACACATCCATATATGGACAATTAATATTTGACAAGGGAGTGGGAGAATTGGGTGAAAGAGGTCAAAGGTACAGACTTCCACTAATAATATCAATAAGTACTGAGGATATAATATTGCAAAATGGTGATGACTACAGTTAACACTGCTGTCCGGTTAACTTTATTAGAGACTTCCCAGCAGTTTTCCTAAGGGCTTGCACCATTTTACATTCACACCAGCACTATATAGGAGTTATAGTTTCTCTACATCCTTGCTAACACTTGATATTGTTTTTTTTTTTATTTTAGCCATTCTATGGTTATGTGGTGGTATTACACTGTGGTTTTATTTTGCATTTCCCTATGAATAATTTTTAGTACTTTTAAAAATGATTGTTGTTCAAATGTGTTCAATAGTTTGCCATTAACATTTTTTCATTAATTGATTTGTTTTATGTCTTTATATAAACAAATGTGGCTTCTTTGTATTATGAATGTTTCCTCCCAGTCTGTAACTGGCTTTTTTTTTTTTTATGGTGTCTACCTGTACAATTTTGAGAGCTTCATAATATTCCAGTTTACATATGTACCATCATTTACTTAAACAAATTGTTTCCAATGCTTGTTATGTTAAATAATACCATTACAAACATTCTTGAAATTATTTAAAACATATTTTCTTAGAATACTTTTTAGTAGAGATTAAATTTCTGAGTCAGAAAGTATATACATATGCTTACATATAAAGTATAAATAAACATATGTATATAAAGTGTAATATATATAAACAATTCCTCTTTCCCTCATTTTTGGTCCTATATAAACTCATATTAAAAAACTCAAACTAGGTCTTTGGGGTCCCTGGATTTTAATTTTACATTTTCACTGATTATGATTTTTTTAGATACAAACTATAATTTTGCCTTTTCCTATTATACCTGAACCATATTTCTCCTCTATTAAAAAAAAGCCCTCCCCAATGTAATGTGGGCAAAAAATAAATATTTATTAAGAATCTACTATGAGAGGCACAAAGCTTTTCTCTGGATATAAATGAACTCATTTGATGCAAAGATTAAACCAGTGAATTATATTCTTATTTCATGTTTTTATAACTGAGAAAGCTGAGATCTGAGGCATCCAAGTACATCCAATTAGCAAACAATAGAGGCAGCATTCAAATCAGACGGCCTGCCTCAAAATCTCAGTACTTTTCTTCATGCAACTGGCATCTTTCTTAATAAAATTCCCCCTAAACATGTAATGAAACTGATATAAAAACACAATTTAACTTCCACTTTTCTGTTCCACATATAAGAAGCTTGGGGAGAACCATAGCACTGAAGAACAAGTACGCTGAGTGAAATAAGTCAGACAGAGAAAAACAGACACCATATGATTTCATGTAAAGAACAATATAAATGAACAAACAAAGCAGAAACAGATTCATACACACAGAGAACAGACTGATCGTTGCCAGAAGAGAAAGGGTTTGGAGGACTCAGCAAAGAAAGAGAAGAAATTGAGAAGTACAGGTTGGTAGTTACAGAATAGTCATGAGATGTAAATAAAGTACAGCACAGGGAATATAGTCAATAATATTGTAATAATTATGTACAGGTCCAGGAAGGTACTGGAAGTATCTGGGGGACCACTTTATAAAGCGTATGATTGTCTAACCACTATGATGTACACCTGAAACTAATACAAAATACTACTGAATGTAAATTGTAATTGAAAAAATTTTTAAATACCCCCCCCCCGGCCCCCACTGATCAGATTGAAAACTCAACAACTCTTCTTGGATTCCTAAGAGAAGGGAGGACACAGGGCAGACTGGAGAGACCGAGAACGGAACACCGGCCTACAGGGCTTGGCTGTCCGAGTAGAGACTGAGGAGGAGAAACTGAAGCGGGACACAAACTGCACCTGGAAAGGAAGCATTCTTGGTTGCTCAGTGCGGGCAGTCTGAGCGTTAAACCTCAAGGGAATTCTGTCATAGAGGGAACCCAGAATATGGAGAGGCTTACCTTTAGGAGGTCAGGATTCCCAACGTAAAATATCAGAGAAAAATCCTCCCAGGCTTCTGTGAAAAGGAACCATTTTGAAATATGCCAGCGTGCACGCCTCGCTTCTGCCCTCAGGTGAAACTAATTAACCAGAGCCTAACCTGCTGGGCTATTAGCAGAACATAACTGACACCTGGGGAAGGGAAATTCCCAACTCTAGCCCACTGTAGCCATCCGGTCCTACCCAAGTGTGTGGGGGGGAGTGGGGGTCGGGGGACATGAAAAACACTTGAGAATTTCACAGTCCAGAGGCATAAGCTCATTAAAACACTGGGACCTCACCATAGGGCTATAGATCAATTCCTCTCCCTCCATGCCTCAGACCCTATTACCAAAGGCCTGTTTATAGCACTTTATTTTACTCTGAGTGGCATCTACAAAAAATCTACAGATAACACTATACTTAAAGGTGAGAAAATTAAAGCTTTCTCACTAAGATAGGTACAAGGCAAGGCAAGAAAATAAAAGGTATACAGATTGGGAAGGAAGACACGATTCTGTGTTTGTGCACAGATAATGTAAATTTCTATGTAAAAGATGTGAAAGAAACAACAAAAAAATGGAACTAATAAGGAGTATAGTTAGCTTACAGGATACAAAGTAGAAGTCAATTGTTTTCCTGTGTATCAACAATGAACAAGTGCGATTTGAAATTAAAAGACATGATCATTTTTATTAGCATTCAAAAATTAAATACTTAGGTATAAGTCTAAAAACATCTAAAAGATGTTTTTTACAAGATCTATATGAGGAAAATCAAAGAACAATATGAGCAAATGAACAAACCCAGAGAACTTTAATATGCGAAGAGATCATCAAGGCTCGTGGATAGAAGGACTCAGTATTGTCAAGATGTCAGTTCTTCCCAACTTGACCTATAAATTCAATATAATCTCAGTCTAAATCCCAGCAAATTATTTTGTTGATGCTGACAAAGTGATTCTAAAGTTTATTTGGGATGTCAGTAAGATCCAGAATAGTCAACAAGACATTAAAGGAGAACAAAGTTGGTAGATTATATTATCCTACTTCAAGGCTTACCATAAAACTATAGTAATTAAGATTATGTGACACTGAAGAAAGAATACACAGATAAATCACTGGAACAGAACAGTAAGCTCAGATAGAGAGACTCATGTATAATATATAGTCAGCTGATCTTTGACAAAGGAACAAAGGCGATGCAGTGGAGCGAAGACAAACTCTGCGACAAATGATGCAGAGATGACACTGGCCATCCACAGGCAAAAGAATGAATCTAGACAGGGGCTTTACACCCTTAACAAAAATGAACTCAAAATGGGTCATGGGCCTAAATGTAAAACATAAAACTCCTAAGATAATAGGAGGAAACCTGGATGACCTTGGTATGGTGATGCCTTTTAAGCTAGAACACCAAAAACACAGTCCATGAAGGCAATAATAAATAATCTAGACTTCATAAATTAAAAACTTCTGCTATATGAAAGGTAATATGAACAGAATGATCAAACAAGCAACAGACTGGGAGAAAACATTTGCAAAGGACAGAGCTGATAAATGACTTAGACAAAATGTACACAGAACCCCTAAAACATAACAAGAAAACCACCTTTTAAAAAATGGGCCAAAGGCCTTAACACCTCACCAAATGAGATATATAGATTGCAAATAAGCATATAAAAAATTCCACATCATATGTCATGTGGGAATTGCAAATTAAAACAACAGTAAGATACCATGTTACTCCTATTAGGAGGACCAATACCCAGGACACCCAGTGAGAACACCCAGTGCTGGGGAGGATGTGGAGCAGCAGGAAGAGTCATTCCTTGCTGGTGGAAATGCAAAATGGCACAGCCTCTTGGGAAGACAGTTTGGCAATTTCTTACAAAATTAAACATACTCTTGCCATGTAATCCAGCAATTGTACTTCTTGGTATTTACCCACAGGAGCTGAAAACTATGTTCATACAAAACCCAACACATGTTTACAGCAGCTTTATTCGTAATTGCCAAAAATTGGAAACCAACAAGATGTACTTTAGTAAATAATGGATAGCTACATTCTGATATATCTAGACAATGCAAATGAGCTATCATGCCATAAAAGACATGGAAAAACTTTAAATGCATATTCCTCACTGAAAGAAGCCATTTTGAAAGGCTATATACTGTATGATTTTAACTGGGTGATGTTCTGAAAAAGGCAAACCTATGGAGACAATAAAAAGTTAATGTTTTTCAAGGGATGAGGGTAGATGGAGAAATGAATAAGCAGAACACAGAAGAATTTTAGAGCAGCGAAAATACTCTGTATTACATAATGGTGGATACATGTCATTCATGATACATTTGTCCAAACCAATAGAGTATAAAACACCAAGTTGAACCCTACTGTAAACTATGACTTTGGGTGATTATTATGTGTCAGTGTAAGTTCACCTTTAGTAAAAATGTACCATTCTGGTGAATGGTGTTGATAATAGAGGACCCATGTGTGGGTCTAGGAGGTATATGGGAAACTCCATACTGCCCTTTCTTTCCTCCTCTCCCCAACCCACACCTCACTTTAACTTTTTTAAAGTATGTTTTATTGATCATGTTATTACAGTCATCCCAGTTTTCCCCCTCTACCTGGTATCCCCCTTCCCTCCAGCAATCAATCACCCCACTTAGTTCATGTTCATGGGTTGTGCATATCGTTGGCATTTCCATTTCCTATACTATTCTTAACATCTCCCATCCATTTTGTACCTACCAATTATGCTTCTCAATCCCTGAACCTTTCCTCCATTCTTTGCCTTCCCCCTCCCAGCAGACAACCCTCCAAATCGTCTCCACACCTATGGTTCTGATTCTGTTCTGGTTGTTTGCTTAGTTTTTTTTATTTCTTTTTAAAAATTTTTAGATCAAGTTGTTGATAGTTGTGAATTTGTTGCCTTTTTAATGTTCATAGTTTTGATCTTCTTTTTCTTAGATAAGTCCCTTTAACATTTCATGTAATAATGGCTTGGTGATGATGAACTCCTTTAGCTTCAGCTTGTCTGGGAGGCACTTTATTGGTCCTTTCATTCTAAATGATAGTTCTGCTGGATAGAAATGTACCGCCCTTTCAAATTTGTAGTAAACCTAAAACTGCTCTAAAACATTTAAGTTTTTAAAAACACTGACACAGTTTATATTAGTTCCCACAGAAGGGGATATAGAACTTACTTTTGAAATAGAAACATAAGTTCAAAAAGGAGTTACAAAATGATTTAAAAAATAAACCTGACTTTTCACATCAAGTAAACCATCTTTTATCTGATCATCTTGTATACACAAAGTATCAGAGCTAATGTCCCTTTTTTAAACCTGATATTATTTAATGAAATTGAATACATCTACCCCCACTTATAACTTGCTAAGTAAAATGCAGCTTCTACAAAAGCAATCACTGGGGATCAAATAGATAAGAGGAAAACATTCTTCTTGACCAATACATCAGAAGAAACACATATTGGAGCAAAGGTAGATTTTACTGAATTGTGGGCCTTCTGATGCACAAATTCATTGCCATGTGCTCCTGATTTTGAAATAAAAAAGATGGGGGTGGCAGCAGAACTGACATATCTAATATCTAAGAAATGCTAGTCACTGAAGAGAGGGAAGCCACTTTCGGAAGATACAGAGGGTAACACTTCACAACGACAGTCAGATTTCTACGTTTTCGTGAGGAGGTTCCCTGAGTGCACGTGTGAAGTAGTAGTTACCAGGATTTTCAGTTGTCAAGATTTCAAATACTGAACTTTGAAATTCTGTCCAGTTAGGTAAAGGAATAACGAGGAAGAGAAATGGTTTGGAGGCAGAAGAGTAAAAATTGGCTATAGTCATTTTCAGATATGTACACTAATTATTGTGAAAATGAAAATCTAAATCACAATGAGATACCACTTCATAACTCTTAGGATGGCTACTATGAAACAAAATCAAAAAATAAAAAGTGTTGCTGGGGATGTGGAGAAATAGAATCCCCCTCCGCACTATTGGTGGGAATATAAAACATAGCGTGGCAGTCCTTTAAGAGGTTAAAAATAGGATTACCATAGGCTGCTGCAATTCCTCATCTGGGTCTGCATCCAAAGGAGTTGAAATCACTTGTGCCCTCATGTTCACAGGCACACTATTCACCGACTTACAACGAAGAGTAGTTTTGCTCTAACATTAAAGGTTCATCATGGGGTTCTTTGGACTCTTCATTCTAGGACCCACTGTAGGAGGAAGCCATGGCCCCCACTGAAGACATTGCTTGTCTTTAAGTAAGAGGGAAGAATGGAGGAAGAAACTTCATGACACTTCTTAAATCTTCTGCTCAGAAGCGGCACACATTACTGCCACTCATATTTAATTGGCCAAAACAAGTCACATGGCCAAATGTGACTTCAGTGAGGTAGAAATAATTCTGCCATAGTAATGGGTCTGGCAGGGGAAAAGAGGGAATATTTTTACAACAATAAACCTAATTCTAGGTTAAGGCCATCAACCAGAGGTGTCAAACTTGTTTTCACCAAGGGCCCATCAGCCTCACCTTGACTTCAAAGGGCCGAATGTAATTTTAGGGCTGTATAATGTAACTACTCCTCAAGAGTTAAGTGAGAGCTCAGCTGTTGCTGGGTAGAAACAAGGTGCCAGGCTGGATAAAACAAGTTGGAGGGCCTTGTGTTTGCCACTCGTGGGTTATCAGCTAGGTGACCTCAAGGCAAATTACTAAATCTTTTTCTATGTAAGTTTCCTCATTTGTAGAATAGGGTTGTTCTATTATCTACTTCTTAGGATTGACATAATACATGTAAGACATTTAGTGATGTTTCTGCCAGAGGATATACTATGTATTTACAATTAGTAGCAGTATTATACAAGTGAAGGCAATAGTTGTTGTTGAGACATTTATTTGCTTAGTGCCTGTTAGTGGACAGATGGTTGTTTGTGTTCTTTTGCCAAAAACATTTTTCTCTCTCTTTTTAAAATTACTAAATGCCTTTTTTTAACCCAGTAGGATTTAACCTTAATTACACATGTATGGCATATTCATAAAAGCAATGAAAGAAAAGCTTGGTAACAGAGGCATATTGTTTCTTTTTAGAAAATTTTATAGATATGTTTCAGAGTTTTAATTATTAATTTAACTTCCTTAATTCAGAGTTTTTCTAAATTGACAACTGAAATATTTAATTCTTAGTCAATTCAGTACTTTCTGAATGCCTATTCTGTGCAATGAACTGGGAAAGTAAAAAGTGAGATACTATTTAGTGTCTTTGATGTTTTCATTGTCTAGTGAGAGAGGCAAAATACATGCAATGCAAAATATTCTAAACGTGGGTGAGGAGGGGAGAGAGAAGTGGGGAGTAGTGGCAGATTAGATGTGGAGAGATGTATATGAATGATTCAAAATAAAATTTAATATCCAATTGCAACTTGGAATGACTGTATTGTATTTACTGGAAGGAACTACTTAGTGCATTGGAAACATACTTTGGAGGCTACACAGTTAGCAAAACTCATATGGAGTTGAAAACAATAAAGGAACAATTTTTAAAGTTTTGTTTACATTAAAAATACACTTCTAAAAACTTATTTTCTTATTTAACAATAATTATTTAATTCACCCTTGTTATTTTACCTGTTGATTACTGCTGGAGGTTTCTGAGTTTGGCTCATTTTTTTAGCCTTTGGGCCTTCCAGTGTGAGGCAGATTAACTTCATTTCTGCCTTTGACCTCGGAAATACCTCAAATAAAGTGGGTTATAAAGTACCTATAAAAACTCGAGGTTTCCCACACTCTCTACATATCAAAATGAGACCAGAATTTCTTGATACCAAAAAACATAGATCTGTCAAAGACCTCAACGGGTTCTAAATTTCCTGGGCAAAACAATGTATTACCCCAAATCAGTACCAGCTACATAATTTGCAGGTCCCAGTGTAAATTGAAAATGCAGGGCCTCTCATTTACAAATTATCAAGAATTTCAAAATGGTGATGGCACATCATTAAACCCCTCCAGGAATTCTCCTAGGCACAGAATGCTGTGTTCATGCACAGGTGACACCCACATGAAACCCAGCCTGCCCGATTTCTCTGCCTGAAGGTGGTATTTCCCAATTGCCCACATGGTTCTTGAACACAACGTCAGCATCTGTCTTAGAGAATGGAGGTGAATGGCAGACTTGCTCATGCCTTACCACCATCTTTATAGTTTGGTGCAAACCACTATTTAAGACTTGGGCATAAGAAGCATTGGTGACCCCTTTATAGAAGCAAACTATAAAGAAGTAAGGAAGCTTAATTTCCATAAAAAGAGAATTAACTAGGAGGGATTTATAAACAAAACTTTCATCTTTTCTTTCATTATTTAAATCTTCTTAAAGGATACAAGATAAAAATTGCATGCCCTATTTAGCTAATAATTAAAATTGTCTCATTACATTTTGTTCTAATGAGAGGAAAAATAGTTTAATAGTGATGTATTAGTCAGTATAGGTAGGGTTATGCCCCAGTGCTATAGGGGTTTATTATAACAAAAGCTCACTTATCTCTTTCCCATGGAAATTGTCTTTTTATGTAGCAACTAAGTTGAGTTGCAACTTAACTTCAAAAACATATACAAAGGCAATTCATAAACCCATTATTAGAGCAGAGATTATATACAATTGAATGTCATGAACTCAAACACATGTTCATTGTCTCTGTAGAGGTAAACTTGGTTCAGGGCCCAGTAATCAATAATAGAAATAAGTTCACATCTTTACAATCATGTCTTTTTGTTACAAATACTAGAAAGCTATCCTACTAAGTTTTCATATGAAAGCACAATTTCTTTTTTCATGGCAACAGGCAGTGAATTTTACATTAGAAAAAAGTGCAACTATAGCTCATACACTTTTGCAGCTTGGAGAATCTACTCACTCTCTTTTTGCGAGCAAAATCCACATAGAAACCAGATGATACATTTCATTTCAATCAGAGTTCCACAGAGCCTCAGAGACACAAACAAGATTTATGGCTCTTCAGAAGCCACGGAGTATAAAAACAAAATTACTTTAAAAAACTCTCTTTTTGTGAAGTTAAATGCAAATCAAATAGGCCCTAATCTACTCAGTCTTTATTTAGTGCTACTTTCCATAGTGTCTAGAAATTTCATATGATTATTTAGCATTTATATGGCACTTTTTATTTACTTAAAAAATCATTCTCCACAGTCATTTTTAACTTACTTCATGAGCGTTGACAGGCCAATTGGTCCCATTTTATAGTTATAGGATATAGTTATAGGATACTGTGAAGATTTCAGGTCCTGGTGGTTTCACAAGAATCCTAGTGTTTGACAGAATTAGTCTGCAGTGAAGATAAGGCCTCTGCATTTCCTGCCAATGCCAGTAAATATGTTTGATTAGGAACTTATTTACCTTGGGCATCCTCAAACTTCCTTTACTCTAGCCAATTGGTTTCAGTTACCCTCAACCCTTTTCTTCTTCAACTTGTTACTTGCTTGAAAAAATTCATAACTACTGGTAAATGCACCCCTATTGCTTGTGTTAGATTAGGAAAGGTTTCTGAGTAGATAAAATAATTTGCAAATGATGTATAATCCAGATACTCCTCTCTTTCACTGGGACTCATTGGTATTGGTTGCCATAGTGTAAAGAGATTCCATGAGACATTGAGGTCGAAGTCATACAATTTTGGGGGTTGGTTTTATTTTGTTTTATTTATTTATTATTTACTTATTGAATCTACTGAAGTGACATTGGTTAATAGTTGTAATATTTTATTACAGCCCCTTGTATTTCTTTGGTGTTAGTTGTCACTTCTTCTTTTTCATTACTGATGTTATTTATATGGGTTCTCTCCCTTTCTTTCCTTGATGAGTCTTGTTAAAAGTTTGTTGATATTGTTTATCTTTCCAAAGAACCAATTCTTGGCTTCACTGATCTTTTGTATTGCTTCTTTAGACTCTTTTTTTTCTTGGTGTTGAGCTGTACAAGTTCGTTGTAAATTTTGGATATTAACCCCTTATCAAATGTATCATTGGTGAGCATGGTCTCCTATTCAGTGGGTTGTCTTTTCATTTTGTTGGTGGTTTCCTTTGCTGTGCAAAAACTTTTTAGTTTGGTGGTAGTCCCATTTGTTTATTTTTTTCCTCTGTTTCCCTTGTCTGAGGAGATATATCAGAAAAAATATTTCAATGAGAAATGTCCAAGATTTTACTTCTTATGTTTTTATTCAAAGATTTTTGGGGAGAAGTTGAGTCCAACATATATGTCTTCAGTCCACTTTGAGTTTAATCTTGTGTGTGGTATATGGAGGTGGTCTATTTTCAGTTTTTGCATGTATCTGTCCAATTACCCTAACAAAATTTATTGAATGGACTATCTTTACCCCACTGTATTTTCTTTTCTCCTTTGTCCAATATTAATTGACCATAAAAGCATTTATTTCTGGGCTTTCTAATCTGGTCCACTGATCTATATGTCTATTTTTATGCCAGGACCATGCCATTTGATTATTATGGCCTTGTAGTATACTTTGATATCAGGTAATATGATTCTTCCTATTTTATTCTTCTTTCTCAAGATTGCTGTGGTTATTTGAGGTCTTTTGTGGTTCTGTAAAAAAATTAGAATATGTGTTCTAGGTTTGTGAAATATGCTGTTGGAGTTTTGATATGAGATGGAAATGAAGAATGCAAGATCTGGAATGAAGAATATACTGAAGACTAAGCAGTTGGTTTGGTGAAGCAGAGGATCAAATTAATGATTTGGAAGACAAGGTAGAAAAAAAACACCTGATCAGGGCAGCTAAAAGTAAAATAATAATTTTTAGAAATAAGGAAAGTTTAAGGGATCTTTGGGACAATAGGAAGCGTATGCATCTCAGTGGTACCAGAATGAGAACAGAGAGCGCAAAGGACTGAGAACCTATTTGAAGAAATAACGACTGAAAACTTTTTTATCCTGGTAAAAGAAAAACACACACACACATCCAGGAAATGCAGAGAGACCCAAACAGAATGAACCCAAAGAAGCCCACATCAAGATATGTCATAATTAAAAGAGCATTTTAAAAGCAGCAAGAGACAATGATCTGCATGAAAGTTACCATAAGATTGATAGAAGATTTCTCAACAGAGCCATTTCAGCTCAGAAGGAATTGGCATAAAATGTCCAAAGTGTTGAAAAGCAATGATCTACAACCAAGACTACTTTACCCAGCAAGGCTAAAATTAAAAGAGAAATAAAGAACTTTGCAGGCAGGCAAAAGTTAAGGAGATCATCGCCACTAAATTGGCATTACAAAAATGTTAAAGGGCCTTCTTTAATGAAAATAAAAAGAAGGAGGAGGAGGAGAGGAAGAAAGGAATACAGTTAAAAATATAAAATGGCAATAAATATGTACTTATCAATAATCACTTTAAATGTAAATGGCTTAAATGCTCTAATCAAAAGACATAAGGTAGCTGAAGAGATTAAAAAACCAAAGTCATATTTTATCATGTATGGGAGCATAACATTATTGTATTTTTATCAATTACACATATACACACAATGCTCACTTTATGAATGCATGATCTTTCACATTGATCCTAGGCACACATGGATGGGTACAATCCATCACTGGCAGAGTCAGGTCATTACGGTTGAGAAAACAATTCTAGCTCTGTGAATAGAAATTCTTATTTCCTCTAAACATTTCTGAGGTTCTCCCTGGGAGAAATTTTGTTCTTTCCATGACTAGATTATGGCCCTTTTGTACCTGCACATACATACTCTCACAGACTTACTTGGAAATAGACTTTATTACTGTGTGTATACATGTTACTTTTTCAAATGAAAAGCACCCTAAAATCAAGGTGGTTGACTTTGTATAAATACATTTACACAATCTAATATAGGAATTTTGCACATAAGCTTCCAACGCATGTATATTAAATATAATTTAATAGCATCAACTTTTTATTTCAGTGTTCCTCAAGATGTTCCAACTTTCTGTATTAGTAGACTTAAGCTTTAGTAGAATTATTCATGTTAAAAAGCTTTTGGAGTAATTGTCTGACCCACTTTTAAAAAGCCTGAATGAGAATTTTTACCAGTACATAGAGATACAAGAGAATATAAGTCTAATCTTAGAATTTAAACAAAAACTAAAAGCCATGCTTGGCTCATGTTCTCTATGACTCAGTTGGTGTCAGCTCATTTAGGAAGTTTCTGCAGGCATTACTTGATGGAGTCAGAGACTTCCTACATGTATCTCCTGCAGTACCTCGAATTCCACGGAAATTAAGCATGTGGTACCTCGTATGACATTTTTGTATTTTCATAACTGCTTCTAATAATATAATGTTTACTCTACTAGAGGGAGAAGTCATTTTATCTCTGTAACCCTAGTATCTTGCATAAAGCACTATTTAAAATGACGGTCAATAATTTTTTTATGTAGAAGTCATTTAAACTCTGGTATTAGAGGCTAACATAGATACATTTTTTGAGTGTCCTGATAGTCTATAACAGATGCTTACATGGAAGGACTAAAACAAATTCCATGTAAGGCAACCATAAAATCAGCTATTTTCCAGTATATACATATACATACATATATATATGTACATATACATATATATATATAAATTCCAGCAAGGTCAATATGCATTAAGTTCCTTTAGCAAGATTTCTTTGCATTTCTAAGAGATGCAAGGCTGATAACTTAGAATTTCCTGAAAGCTATGGGGTTATGTTGTGTGGCTATTATAGTGGTGGATGGTGACAGCATAAATATAACTAATGCAATTTCAAAGATGCCACCAGAAATCTTTAGGGAATTCTTCTTTATCTTCTTTTCTCATCTCTCATTTGGGCTGGAAGTGATAAATTGAAAAATAAGCCAAGCTGCCTAATTTTTCCCAGACTTTCATTGGGCATAAACTAGTTTTATTCCCTGTTTACTAAGAACTCCAAAAGATTGCACTAATTTTATGTCTTAATTTAATTAAGTTTTAAATGGCAATCTGCTTACTCCCTCTTCCTTTCAATTTGCATCAATAAGCACCTGCCAAAAATATTCAGAAGCATTTTGATTGAAAGTTTTTCTTAGTAATTATTATGTCAACGTCAGCCTTTCTTGTTTGTCTTTTTTTAATAACTTTACCACCACAATACTTCCTACATGCCAATTTGTCCCTGATTTTAAGAGTTAATATAAAGAGAAAAACATTTTTGGAAGAAGAAAAAAAGATTATTTACATTGTAATACTCATTTTGATTAAGAAAAGTAAAAATATGAAAAAATAGTGCATTTACAGCAATAATCAGAGTTTCACTTGGATTTTACCTGGGATGTTTTAATAACCTCAATACCAGAGAGTTTTCTTTACTTTTTCTTCCAAAAAATCCAAGGAAAAGTAAATCACAGTGAAACAGTTTCTAGGCCCAGCAGGCAATTGCTATTTACTCCATTTCATGATAAAGAGAAAAAAAATGTGGCCTTATAAAACTAGAACGATTGTCTTTTGAATGCTGCTGAACTGTGATCTGTGTTTTTCAAACTTATCCTGCAGTCGTTCAGATTCCCTTGCCTCCCCCTGCAAGCCTACAGGTCTTCCCTACACACGCCCAGCTCAGATGCCTCTTGTAGCAGTATTTTTGCTGATATGTCTTCTTAGGCAAGGGAAATAAAGGAAAAGGTAAGCAAATGGAACTACATCAAACTAAGAGGCTCTGCACAACAAAAGATATTAACAACATGAAAAGGGATCCCACTGTATGGGAAAACATATTCACTGATGATACATCTGATGATGAATTAATTTTTAAAAATATATTAAGAATATAGACAACTCAACACCAGGAAGACAAACAATCCAATTGAAAAAAATGGACAAGGGACCTGAATAGACACTTCTACAAAGATGACATAAAAATAGCTAGTAGAAATATGAAAAAAATGAACCATGTCACTAATCATCAGAGAGATGAAAATTAAACACACAATGAGATATCACCTCACACTTGCCAGAATGGCTGTCATCAGTAACTCAACAAACAATAAATGCTGGTGAGGATGTGGAGAAAGGGGAGCCCTTCTGCACTGTTGGTGGGAATGCAGACTGGTTCAGCAACTGTGGGAAGTATTATGAAGTTTCCTAAAAAACTAAAAATGGAACTTTCTTTTGATGCAGCAATCTCACTTCTGAGAATGTATCCTAAGAATTCTGAAACACCAATTTAACAGAATATATGCACCCCTGTGGTCATAGCAGCTTTATTTACAATACCCAAGATCTGGAAGCAGTCTAAATGCCCAAAGTAGATGAGTGGATAAAAAAAAAGCAGTGGTATATTTACACAATGAAATACTACTTGGCCACAAAAAAAATAAAGAAATCTTACTTTTTGCGACAGCTTGGATGGACCTGGAGATTATTATGCTATGTGAAATAGTCAGAGAAAGACAAATACCATATGATTTCATTTATATGTGTTATCTAATGAACAAAATAAACTGACAAACGAAACAGGAACAGAGACATGGATACATGGAACAGATTGACAGTTGTCATAGAGGAGGGAGAGGGAAGTGGATGAGAGAAGGAGAAGGGATTAGCCAAAGAACCTGTATGCATAACCCACAGACACAGTCGACAGTGCGCTGAAGGTCAGAAGGTGGGTGTGGGGCCTGTGTGGGGGTGGGCAAAGGAGGGACAAATAAGGGAAAATGAAGACATCTGTAATTGTGTCAACAATAAAAATAAAGCTTAAAAAAAGGTTCTAAAAGCATTTGCATCAACAGCAATAAAAAAGTAGATTCCAGTTGTCCAAAAAAAAAAAAAAAGAAAGAAAGAAAGAAAAAGACTCGGTAAATGTAATCTAACTGTTTGTTTCTGTTTCAGAGATGTTGAATTTTAAACCGGAGAAACAAATTTTATTCTTTACTGTCTGTTGGCCCCTCTAGATCTACTTTACCCAACCAGAAACCAGCTTCCCTGGACTAGGTCACCCAGTCTCACTGTCTGTCAGCGAGCACAGCTCCCACTGAATGGCCCTCTCTCAAGCTACAGATCTCACAGTTTTGTCACCAATGCTCTCTTCCTCTTCCCTCTCAGCAGTCCAACCCTGCCCAATCTGTGACTAGCTCTAGGGTACTTCATCCCTAAGATACCTTACCAATTCTCCTTGATTTCTCTTTACTGTGCCAACATCATTGTAAAGAACAGTTATTGAACTCTTCCCTTTTACCATATTTGAGCTGTGTGCCAATTTTTTCCTGCCAGGAGCCTTACAATATACAGTCACCCTTACACAACATGCACACACACACTGATAAATTGATAGATTAAAAAATACAATAAGACATCAAACAACTTGTTTTTAGTAGTATAATCTTTTGTGCTTTTTCATGCTGAACATGTCTTACTTTTATAAAAACAAAGAAGATCAATATGCATAATGAAACACAATAAAGACATGTGATTCAATATCAGCTTTGTTCCAGATGCCACTAGCCAATACTTCTCTTCATCCCTAGCTAATTCCCTAGCCCACTGCACAGTCTGACGATTTCTGAACTTTCTTATGTGCCCAAACCACCCTACTCTTACTCTTTTGCACTGATAGAGCTCCAATTTCAATGAAGAAAAACAAACAAACAAACATTGCAACTTATGTGAATTCATCATTTTTTTTATTACTTCAAACCTCCATAGCTTTGGTAATAAAACATTTTCTTCTATTTCCAAAAAATTTGAGGCTATTTTTCTTTCCAGGAATTATACCTGCACCTGAACTGTTAAAACTATGTACCCTTACATTCCACAGGACTTATTTCCATAAACTATGTCTTTGATCTCTTCAATCTTTAGTAAAACATCAATGTGAGAGAAAAACAATGATAGGTTTCCTCCCATAGGGCCCAAAGGGGCCCGAACCTGCAATCTAGGTATGTGCCCTGGAGGATCAAACCTGCAACCTTTCATTTACAGGACAATGCTTCAACTAACTGAGCCACACTGGCCAGGGCTACTTTTATTTTTTAATGTCTATTCTCCATGATGTTCTCGATCAACCCTTCCTGTTTCTCTGCTCCCTGTTATTTATTTTGTCTTCTCATTCTGTGCTCTGAAACAGTGCTTTTGAAGGACACTCGTATCTTCTTTTCTTAAGATTTTATTTATTTATTTTTAGAGAGAGAGGAAGGGAGGGAGAAACATCAATGTGTGGTTGCCTCTCACAAGGCCCCCACTGGGGACCAGGCCGACAACCCAGGCATGTGCCCTGACTGGAAATCGAACCTGCGACACTTGGGTTCGCAGCCCACGCTCAATCCACTGAGCCACATCAGCCAGGGCTAGACACCCGTATCTTTATATTTATCAAATTCCAATGGCTTAATTCTCATCTGTGGTACCTGAAACATTTGAGAATTTTTCCCCCACAAATTATCTTTTTTCTTGTCCTCTTTTTATTGCTGTTCAACTACAGTTGTCTCCATTTTCACCCCACCATGCCCCCTGCCCTACCCATACCCACCTCCCACCCTGGAACTTCCCCTCTTTGGCTTTGTCCATGTGCCCTTTACATTCCAGGCACCTTATATTTTTAATTTTATTCCATAGATTCCTTCCTGGGTTTCTTCAGTTACTCTTCTTCTTTACCTTCCATTTGCTACAGCTTTTTTGGTTTGCCCTCAACCATATTCTCTTCCAATTTTACACATTTTTGGTACTTAAACAATATTCTTTAATTTAGTGACCACAAGTTGTACATTTAATTCCCTTGATAGCTACACGGACAAGTTCTGAACTGTTTCTCAGTGTTTCAATGTTTGAAACATGAAATTTGGGTGTTGTTTTGATGGACTGCTTCATGTTAGGGCTTCTTTGACGTGGCCTCCAAAGCAGGCTGTTAAACTTTAGCAAGCTAAGTCTGCAGTATTTGTCATTGTTGATTCCCCATCCCTGACCCTAACACAAAACCGACTCCTCTCCATGTCTGAGGTCATATTCAAGTGTAACTCTCAAGCTCTTTCAAACTTACATATCTAATTTTATCATCCCCTTGTTAAATGTACCCAGATGTTGTCACGTTCATCAGAAAAAATTCTAATCTTTATATCACAGCTCCCAGAGCAGGGCCATGTCATATGCTCTATTTTTTGAAGTTGTTCCTGATTATTGATGATTTTGTACCTTGTTATCATAGAGTGACGGCCTATTTGGTGGCTTTTGAATATGTCATGCACTTGCATGCTTTGGTTTTATGCAGGTCCTTAAAATAGCTTTTTTTTCCATGTATGTGAATTAAATTCTACTCATTTCTACAGTCCAACTTAAATGATACTAGTGAGAATTAAATGATCCCTTTTTCATAGTAGCATAACATGTGTTTTCCTACATATTCATTGTATGTTTACAGGTAACTCTTCATTAAAATGTGAGCCATGATTCATTTAACTTTAAGAAAAAATAAAAACATAATTTTTGACTCACTTTATAGCCAAGTTGTAAAACATAGATAGGAAAATAGAAAAAAAATGTCTAGGACTAACATGTTACCTTATTAATTTATTTCATATAAAGAAATCTTTTTAAAAGTATGTTTGTGCTAATAGGCAATTAATTTGAATGTATTCATCTTTTACTTTTAAATAATTACTCAAGAACTTTTAATAATATGTATTTGTTAAATAGATGCTTCCAATAATTCTTTTTACCCTTTCTGCTTAGCAAACTACTTATTCTCATGCAACACAAATGTAAACTTTAGATGTGTGTCACTCGATATTCTGCCAAAATCTAAATTAAAAGTGTGAAGATAAATGAGGATTTATGACATCTTCTTTTTATAACATTGCAATGGTCTTCATAATTATTCATTACGTTTATGCACCTGATATTGCTATGAGCTAAGGCGAAGAGACACATTTTCCCTTGGTTTGAGTGTAAATGAAGAAAGGGACTTTGAGCTTAAGTAACTCGTTAAGAGCACCCAAGGGACAGAGACACGTCATGAGCCTACTTTTCTGCACCGAGTTACTGTGCTATGCCCTGCACAGCTGTCTTCATGTTGTGCTCCCACCCCACCAAATAGCTTTTAGATTTTAAGATATTCCAATTTAACCCCTAATTGCACTGATCTTTGCCAACAGTTTTAAAGAGAAATTCAATCCACAGTAGAAAACTGAACTCATGTAGTTTCTGGGTTATATGGTGATCGTTTTTCCTAGGTGTTATGTTTTTATAAAACAGGCTCCCTTATATTTGTCCCAAAAGTGAAGGACTTTGGTTTTTCAAGCTTGCTTTTTACATAAAATGAAAACATGTGTGACCCAAGAAAACCTACAATAATATGAGAGTATTCTATAGGCCTGAGTATCTGTTAATAGTACCTTACAACCTGGAAACCCCTGTGCAATAATCTTAATTCCATTCCTCAGCATGGATTTATATTTTTCCAGGAAATCGAGAGAAACCCATTCATAACTCCCCATTGTTCAGATTACATGGAATCTCAGTTGCCTTGGCTAGCCAGACTTTTAGGATAAGAGCTAATCCTCTAAAGTGGAGGGTTCATTAGAGCAAGCCTAGGAGGACAGCCAAGTAAATTTTAGTATTCTGGAAATGGCAAGGAAATTGCCAAGAAAATATAATCCCCTATAGATTCTCCTACTTAAAAGGCCAGCCCAAGATTTGAAACCTACCCAGTTGATGGCAACAAGCCCAGAAAAGTGAGGCACCTGACTCTCCTAAGCCAAGAATCTCTGGAATGGGAGAGACAGGTAAGCAATGAAAAAAGAGCTTTATTCTAACAGCACAGATGGCCCCTGCCATCCCTGCCAAATGGCTCACCAGGCCTAACAAAGGGGGCAGGTGATCAATCAGACTAACGCTGAAATGACTATTCTAAATAGTACTGGAAGGTGTGACAGGGATGGGGGAGGTGGACGGAAGCAGAGATAGCCAATTTATGGAAAAATTATTGCCATCTCCACCTGGCAGCATGTCCTTTTGACATCTGCCTTCCTAGGGCTCTTGGATTGTCTCAGCCCTGGCAAGTGGAGATCAGGTGTTTGGGCAGATGATAGACTTAGTTCCTGCTGGGATGGAGGCCCAGTCACTGTGTCTTGTCAGCTCCACCCTGATGATGGATGATGGAGTGGAGAGAAAGTCACCACTCCATTGGCCCAACAGAGTTCTCCTCCTCCCATCATAGAACCAATCCTGCGAACAAAAGTGGATGGTATTCAAGCCTTACAAAGGGGTGGGGAAAGAAGAGAAGCCACTGAAAACATAGGTGATATTTGCTATGTACGTGATCAATATATGTACTTCTTTCTGCTTTCCCATTCAATCAGACTCTCTGGTCAAGAATATATGCTCAGTAATTTCTATTTGGTATTCAATCTCTCCTCCATCCCCTTTATCCTAATACTCCTCACATTTCTTTATACAGAAAAACATATCAGCGTAGGTATTTTAAAAACAGAACCATGAAATATACTATGATACACAGTTTATTCACTGTAATTCACAAGAGAATTGAACAACCTCACAGGATTGATCAGCTTAATTTCCCAAGTTTATCTTATTGAACTAGATAAAATTCTGATGGGCAGTCTGTCTTGTATTTTTTAGAAGGCCTTCCTGAAAGAGGGTGAAAATAAGTGGTTCTCCTCCAAGGCCACAGGTGAGGCATCAATGGGCATAACATTTCTGCAAGCCCTCTATCCATAGGTGCAACATCCTTCGAGTTATATACGTATACTCTTTGATCCAGGAGTTCATTATCTGGAACGTTTGTCTAAGGAGGTAATAGAAGATGTGCATAAAGATTTATTTATTAGGTTATTTATCAACACACTAGATGCAACAACTAAATTCACCTGGAATATTTATTAAATTAGCTATAATATAGTAATATGACAGGATTTTTAAAAGATTTGGCCATCAAAAGTAAAATTATAAAAGAAAATTTAATTATACCATTAGCAGTCAGTATGTCCTAAGTTATGATAACAACAAACTCTCAAATCCTAGTGGCTTATAGAAATATAGGTTTTCACATTGCTTATACTACATATCCATGGTGGGCTGAATAATGTCCCCCATTTGTATCCAGATCCAAATCTCTGGAATTCTGTGAATGGTACCTTATGTAGGGAAGGGTCTTTGTAGATGTGATTAAGTAAAGGATCTTGAGATAGGGAGATTGCTCTGGGATTAGCCAGATGGGTCCTGAATGGAATCACAGGAATCCTTATAAGAGGAAATGAAGAGAGATTTGACTAGAGACAGAAGAGAAGAAGGTTGTATGACAAAAGCAGACAGAAATGGAGTTGGAAAAAGAAGATGCTTTACGATGATCTTGAAGATAAAGGAAAGAATCATGGGTCAAAGAAGGCAACAATAGATTCTGGAAAAGGCAAGCAAATGAATTCTCCCCTGGGGTCCTCAGAGGGAGCACAATACTGCCAACATCTTGATTTTCAGGCCTGTAATACTCATTTGAAACTTCTGATCTCCAGAAATGTTAGAGAATAAATTTGTACTATTTAAAGCCACCGAGTTTGTGATGATTTGTTAGAGTAGCAATAAAAATCTAATATACGGGCTAATAGAAAGGGCATTATCTTGATTCTTACCAATTCCATGACAGAAGGAAAAAGAGCTTTGGTGAGTTATATTCTGGAAATTAAATGAAGTAACATAAGTTACTTCCATTTAAACTTCACTAGCCCCACTCAAACCCTAGTGTTTCAAGAATCCCACCATGTACCTGAAATTAGGAGGACCAGAAATATTTATGAGCCACATTAATGATTATTCAGCAGGTAACAAATATGGGTAATATAACAGTCAGTTAAAATCAGGTAATAAATCATTGTTATAAAACAATCGTACGTACTACCAGTATGGGAAAATAAAACAGAAATATGTGCCTACTCTTCTCATTAGGGTAGCAGGTATGCGGTAGTAGAATAGTGTATAAATTTAAAATTAATATTTAGACCCTACTATGCATTTGTAAAAAGAGAAAACCAGAAATTAAAGACTATCACAGTAGGAAGGGCATGAGAGGAAACTGAAGCACAAAGAGATGAAAAAACTTAGCGAAACAAGAGATGATGTAATGCTACACTCCAGGGACAACTTCAGCTTTTCTGATTGAAAAGGTTTTGTTTTTTCAACCCAAATGCAAAATCCAGTTTTTTGCTTGTTAATAAATTGATAATTTCATATTCTTTTTTATTTCCCTTCCTATTCCAAAATTTCAATGATAATTTTGGCATAATGGGGAAGTACAGTCCTCCTATCTCCTAGAAGGAGACAAGAGAGTCTGGTGACTTGCTTACATCCTGGTTGCAAAACACCATCTTTTCACGAATGCATCCAAGGATCTTCCTGCATACCTACTAGGCAGCTTTTAAATAATGCCAGTAATTTCAATCAAAAGAACGAAGTGGTGGCTTGATACGGTGTCCTTGGGAATTCAGGTGCACTCGTTTGCTAGGCTGCCATAACAATGTAGCACAAACTAGGTAGCTTAAACAACAGAAATTTCTTTTATCACAATTCTGGAAACTACCAGCCTGAGATCAAGGGGTCAGCAGGACTGGCCTCTTCTGAGCCTTTTCCTTGGCTTGTAGATAGCAGTCTTCTCTCTTCGTCGTCACAGGGTCTGTTCTCTGTGCATGCCTGTGTTCTAATCTCTTCTTCTAAGGACACCGCTCTTACCGAATTACTGCCCACCCCACTACCTCAGTTTAACTTCATTAATTAATTGCCATCTCCAAACACAGGGGTGGGCAAAAGTAGGTTAATTTACCAGCCATCATTACCTAAAAGATAAATCATAAGTAAGGATACAAAATAAGAACAATAATAAGACAAATACTAATAAATAATATAATAATAAATAAAAATGCAATAATAAGCTCTGTGTTTCTCATACAGCTATAACCCTAATTTTGCCTACCCCTGCAGAGTTATACTCTGATACACTGGGGACTATGACTCCAGTATATACATTTGGGGGTGTCTGATTCAGTCCAGAACATCAGATTTGTAATGAAGACTGTTTACTGACATACACGAAGCTTCTATTTTTTTGATTATTGGAAATGCTACATCTAAGAGAGAAAACGTCCAGCAGAGCTTAGCCTTTAAATGTCATCCTTTAAGACCAAAATTTCCATGGAAAAGTGCAAGCATGGCTATAGATGCATATTTAAATTAGTAGACATGTTCTGCAGGCCTCTTCTTTTTGTAAGAGATCTGTGTGCAAGCACATCGATCCTCCCCAGTGTTTCTCCTTCAAAACAGCATTTGTGGAAGGCAGAGGCTTCCAAGAGAAAGGCAATTTTACCTTATTCCCTGCTGTAACACACAGCAGGTGTTAATTTCTTTGTTATTTCAATTGATCAAAATGCCGCTAGTGCCACAATGGCTCTGAGCACACTTACCAATGTGCTATTGTCCCCTGTTCATTTAGAAACCTTACCTTGAGGGTCTATTTGTTCAGCCAAAATTTTGCATCCCAATTGTTACTGGCTCATTCTTAGAACACAAAGTAAATTCCCAGGGCAAGTGGATTCACAGGACAAAAATCATACCACAGTAAGCCTGAGAACTCCCTTCCTCCATATGAATTGGTGCCATTTTACCAATTTGTGAAAAAAGATGCAAGGGCTTCAATTTCCTAAATAGTGTATGTGTGTATCCTGTTCAAGTGCTTACCAAATAGATCTAATTTGGGGCCCCTTGAAATTTTTGTGATTTAAATGCACAAACAATGGTTCGTGGGGCCAGCTGCTCAGCATAATAGAAAAGGCTGTCGCAGCTGCTTCTTTTATCCAGTGAACAAAATGATTCTGGTTGATAGTTTGTCCACTTTAATCTTGGGAAGGATCAAAAGAATCTGTGAAAATTCTGTTCCAGTCCTTTGAATACAGACCAATTAAGGTTCAGGTCAAAAGCAAGGTGGCCCTAGAAGCGATGAGTCTAGGTTTCCTCAGCCTCCTACCCGATTCTGATGCCTAGAGGACCCTGTTGTTGTCACTATGAGTCTCACTAGTCTCTTGGTGAGACTATTGTCTATTGGTGGTACCTACACTCTGCTTTACAGTTTAGAAAACACAATGCACATTTGATGCTTACAGCTAATTGGCATCAGAAATAGGGAAGGTCGATTAGTACTATCCCGTACCACATGAAGATCCCAAGGCTTGAAACTGTGACCCCCTCACAGCTACAATGAGAACAGAAACAACACTTTTTCCTGAAGGTGGGTGGATAAAGTAGATGTGCTTTTGATATCTCCTCCTGCTCCATGATCTATAGCTTTATTAAAAAATAATGCCAACTTTTATAAAGTTTGCAATAACCAGCAAAAAATACTAAAGCCAAATATTATTTACCAATACTAAAAAGATCCAAGGATAACATAAATAATTTGTACCTCCAGACAATACAAATCCTATTTTGCTTCTATATAATTTTATTTGAACAAACAAAATAACATGTGAAATCATCTGTGGTGTCTAGTTTCTATAAGGTACTCAGTATACGTTGGTTGAATCTAAAACTGTTAAACCTATTTTTTTTCTCATGAGGTTTTGTGTTTGTTTTGTTCATTAGTTTGTTTTTTTCCTCCATAACTTTTCCCCTTGTAGCGTGCTCCATGACTCACTGCTTTAGGATACATCAGAGCCCAGGAATGAAGCAGTTTTTGGTGGAACCCGCTCTCAGGACAAGGAATAGCTTCCAGTGTTACATTTAGAACATTTCCCATTTCAAGAAATCTTACTGAAAACCAAGACAAGGTTTATACTATGTGAATAATGCCTTAGATGAATTATGTGATCAAATCTCATTATTTTTGGCCTCTAAATATATTAGGTTGCATTTGACGACACACTACTCTACAATTATTCCTAAGTGGCTTTATTTACATGCTTCTTGTAAGGAATTTTAAGGCAGATGTATTAATTCTTACATTTTTCTTTCTTTCCAACTAAAGCATGTGGCGAGGGGAAGTGCAGGGGGTAGTACAAAGAGAGAAAGTGGGCTTTGGAGTTGGCGTTAGAAGACTTGAATCTGGAGCATTGGGGATTTCACTCATTTGTCATCCAAAAAGTCAGAGCAGATGAAAGAGACTTATTATGGCACAAGAACTATATAAATGTTAGTTCCTATATCAAACAAACCCTAATTAGCTCATCTTTACAACTTTATTTCTTTTTGGGGTACAAAGACATGTAATATTTCAAAGCATCCTTTGAAGTTTGATGTGGTCATATGTCTGAGTTATGACCAATGGGATGGATAGTAAGTGGCGGCCAGATTTTCAGGTATCATAAAACTATCCCATAGAAATTTCTGCATCGGCTGGCTAGATGTTAATGTTCAGAATAACCTTGGGAAAATGATAAAGAATAGATTGACAGCTACTGGGGAGTTGTTGGGGGTTGCTATGTAAAACAGGTGAGGGATTAAGCAAAGAGATACCCCAAATCTCATTGATTAAGACATCTGTATGGTGATTACCAGGGGGAAAGGGGGATGGGGTAGAGGACGGATAAATGGTGATGGAAGGAGACTAGACTCTGAGAGGTGAACACACAATACAATATACAGATGATGAATCATAGAATTGTACACCTGAAATTTACAATTTTCTTAACCAATGTCATCCCAATGAATTCAATAAAATATTAAATAAAAGAAGAATTATAGCTCTCAACGGTCTGAGTACCTGAAAAGCCACTTGGAATGGAGTCCGAATCCCATACTAGTAACTAGTGGAATTTCAGTAAGTGAGAACTAAACCCCTATTGTGTTAAAACAGGCATAAATATAAATATATAAGATATATATATATATATGTATATATATACATATATATATATATATATATACACACACACAGGATGGAGCAAAAGTAGGTTTACAGTTGTTTTTATGGGAAATAATATAATAATTAATAAATAATAATACAAGAATAAAGTTTGTTTTGTGTACTCACAACTGTAAACCTACTTTTGCCACACCCTGTATATATTTGGTCCAGCAGGCATATAGACTAACCAATAAAATATTATTAATAAATGATAGTCAAGATCATTTTGTTCTAATACCTGTGATTATTTTCAGTCTTTCTACAATGACAGCACACTCTCAAATCCTAGAATTCTTAGTAGCACCCTTCAAAGAATTAAAGGACCTCTGCTGACTATAGTTATTTCTGACTATAGACACAAGTCAGCAATAACTATAGTACAATTGCTCCTGCAATATTAGCAGTATTAGCATCTATAAAATCACCTAGTTATTGCATGGTTTAGTTGCCCAAGCTTCAGTCCTGTATGTTGATTTGTGTGATCTTGGCTACTTTCCTGATTTTGCTTTCATATTTCCCCGGGAGGCAAATTATCACACATTCTGGTGACTACGTGAACTGTGTTTTAACTCATAGGCCAAGGCAGTCGTAATGTTCACATCACAATGCCATATGACCTCTGAAGCTCCATGGATGTTTGGAAAGTTTTGCTACAAATGCATGGACTCTCAGTTATAGCAAAAATATAGTTTTCACATAATAAGTTGGTCTCACCCCTGTCCTAATGATTCTCGCTGAGGGTTCAGGCCTGGGTCCTTTAAGGAATCTCTTACTGACTTTGAAAAACCAAGTGATGCACACAGGGAATGTGGTGTGGGGCTGGCAAATCCAGCAATGTGGGTTATTTCGAGGCATGCATCATAGGCTGCAGCAGAGGTGATCAGAGAGTCCCTCCTAATTCATTCCACACCACACTGATCAAAAGATTAGCTCCAGCACCCTCTCAGCTCTGCAAAGTTGTTTTAGTTTGCAGCTGCTTTCATATTTCCTTTGAGCCACTATCTTTTATCTTTTATCATATTTTGTGCCTGTTTCTTTTATCTTATACACTTAACTTATGACTCCTAATTCATGTTTATCACTCTAGAGTGCCCTGTGTAGAACCTGGACAAATTAGGAGCTCAACAAAGGTTGACCTGTTATCTTCTCATGTGAATATAACTAATATTACTGCCCTTGGCAGCCATGGTTTTCAAAGCACATTCCCACACCTTGCCCACCATAACTCTGTGAAACCAGAGGGGCAAGATTCCAATTTAAAGATGAAGGAGCATAAGCTAAGAAAGATCAATCACTTTTTAACATTTCCATGGCAAACAAATGGCAGATCTGAAACTATGATAGGTCCACTTTCTTAATTTCTAATTTAGTAATCATTCTACTGAATCACAAACAACAACTACAATAGTCAAGCTGCTCTGGTAGTGATAAGGAAATAGTCTTTATCCTGAATAATCCACAATCATATTGGTGCCTTAAAAATATCCTCAAGAATAAGCATGGTCCATAAAAAGAGGAGCTATGGCTTTCCCCCTACTGGTCTATTTGAGGATGTTTGAATGAGTGTTATTGGTGAATAAACCCAATTTTATGGAGTAAGTTGATTAAACAATTGCAATAGTTGGCCATAAAGAGTAGGAAAGCAATGATTGTTTGAGACAGAATTACAACTTTTTCATCCAGATGTTTAAATGAAGCTCCATATCTGTGCAGAAAGGTCTTTGGAATCTGTCTAAAACTGAGAAGGTAAAGATGGAAGGGGATCCTAACTGAGAGAACTTGGAATATTAAAGAGATTACAAGAATATTATAGGTGACTTGACAGAGACTAGTAGCTAGCTAGTCAAAATTTGTTGATCCCTTCATTTCCAAATCTCTCGTGCAGTTAGATATGTTCATCTGAATCAGGGCCCTCAAATGGGACACAAAAAAGAATGATATGGGCCACGTCTAGGTCTAGTCCATAAAAACCCACTGATTGTGGACCACCATGAATGTTCCCACAGGAGTAACCACATATGGAAGCAGCTGGGATCCCTGTATGATCACATAGAGGAGAACAGTTCTGTCATCCTGGCTCCTTCCATGTCTCGGTTTCTTTGTTCCACCACCCTTGTTTATCCTAACTCATACAAGTGACCAACAGAAGAAATACAAAAGTAGTAATGAAGATAGGAGAAGAAACTGAGACAATTATTGGTCTTTTGTAGTATTCAGCCATAGGGGAAAAAAAAACTATTTTCCAAAGGAAATTGGTCGATAAAAATAAAGCATCATTTCAGGATATATTATTATTCATTTATTTGAAGATTGAACTATTATAATGTATCATGAAGGCTGATTTTAAAGATAAAGAAAACAAATCTAAGTTATATATTCCCCAAATATCTCAATATTTTATCTAAAGCTGTCTATATTGAAGTGTATAAGGCATTCTCCAAAAGTAAGGATCATGACTTCCTATGACTAACTTGGGAAACTACAAATTATTATGACATTTATAAAAGAGATAGAATCAATTAAAACTTGAATGTTATAACACTATGTATCTTATCTACTATATCTACTTAGTTTCTATATACATTCTATCTAGCTAAGTAGCTAGCTATGCACCTACCTACATACTTACCTATCAGTTAAAGGCCCTGAAATCAGACTACCTGTGTTCAAATCCAACTACATCACTACGATTCAAGCATTTACTTTATGCCAAGTCCTTCACTCATAAATATTCCAAGTTTAGACTAGAGAGGCAAGAGCAGGGACACGTAATGAAAAGAAAGAAGACCATGTGTACAAGAGAGGAAAACAGCCAGCCTGTCAGTATTAGAGTCCTGTTTGGGGACTCAGGGAGAGATGAGGCAGCGGAGGCAGAGGGGAGTAGACAATTGAAGAGCCTGAAACACAGAGGAGTCAGATTGGAAGCCTACTATTTACAGCACTCTGTTCTGGCAGTTATAGGTCCAGGTTTAGTTGGTTTCTTGGGCCTAGAATTCTGGCCTGAAGGCAGGAGGGCCTGGTTTAGGGGCAAAACTCTGGAAATGGAAGGTATGGAGTGAATCAGGGGGAAAAGTTCACAAAAGAAGTACTGTGCACAGCTGGGAGACTTCACATACAGGACACATGGGAACAATAGCCCCTGCTCACAGTATGCCCTGGTTGCATGCTGAACAGTGGTGTTATAATATAGAGAAGTCAGGAAATGCTGCTGCGGATAGAAGCAGTAACAACGAAACTCTGCAGCCCTGCTTTCCACACCTGCAGAAGACTTTGTGTGGTTTCTGCACAGTCTGGCCTGAGCACAAGAGGCTGGACTAGATGGTCTCACAGGACCCCATCCAGGTGTAGAATTGCCTGTTTCGGTGAGTCCCGCAAACAAAGGGCTCTCTTACCAAGTCAGAGCCGACAGGAATGTGACAAACAACTGTCTGAGAAGCCTGCCAGGTGAGTTTTGCAGTGGCTCCCCAACCCCTCCTTTCCCAGAGCAATAGCTAAACCCTGTGAAAAATGCTGGGGCTGCAGCCACCTTACCTCAGAGAACCATTGTGTTTTTCTGCAGCTCATGTCGGCCTCAGCCCTTGCAGCGAACAGTCGGCGGCAAACACACTGCTGCCTCACCACACGGCTGGCTAATCAGGGCCTATTATGTTGTAGAAAGCTGCACTGATGTGCCTCTTAAAATTTTACCACTGACACACCTACCATCTGACACCATACAATTAGCCCTATGCTCTTGGAGTCCATGGTAGCAGAAATATTACCACATCAGAGAAATCGTTATTTGAGATTCAGAGCAGCCAATGTACACGCAGGGTTCCTGTGCCTTCCAGGGCAAGGATTGAGGGTGTTAGTCTTTATATTGTTGAAAAGTGTTAATTTTCCAGAGCATTTTCTCCTAAGAAAACCACTGTGCTATATTGTCATCTGATTCATTACAATATACCCTACTGGGAAATGTTACCCCTTCCCTAGACTGAGAAAATAGCACCTTGCTGAGCATTTCTTTATGTGTTTGACTGGAGAAGAATATCTGTTTTGGGAGCTTTGTGACATTTCAGGCCACCAGATAATCATACAGAAAACCTCCATGACATCTCCCCGTGGTTTACATTCTCATGTTGTGTCCCCAATTCATTGTCCCCCATTCCCTGCCACAAATAACACACACACAGACACACACACACACACACATACACACACACGGGGACAATCACACAGAACACCACACAGACACAGAAGCATACACACACTCATATACACACAGCTATCAAGACACACACATGCAGACACATGGACACACACACAGACATACAGAAAACCACACAGACACAAAGACATATACACACCCATATGCACAGACACACAAAGCTACCCATACACGCACATGCAGATGCATACACAAAGACATCCAGACAACACACACAGACACACAGACAGGCACAGATACTCATGCACCAGAGGGCAGACTCAAATACAATTTGAAGCAGATAGACAAGGCAACACTACAAAAGTAAAGTTTCAGAGAAAATAGTACTGGGAGTTTTCTCAAGCACTCCGAACAGACAAGGAACGAGGTATGAAAGCTATGAATTACATTCTACTGTAAAAAAAAAAATCAGGGCTTGTGATATACCATTTCCAAATACAGTTTTGAACAAGGAGGAGAAAGCATTAAAATCTTCGGTTCTTAGAATATTCCAGATATAAACTTGTCAGGGGCATTGAGAACAGCCAGGTGTCATGAGACTGTGACAAGTGTTTTCTAAGCTGTGAACTGAACCACTGTGCTTCCTTCCTCCAGTGTGATGTTCTGTGGAGAAGGATATGAGCTTTATTTATTCTAAGTGGCCATGCAAGTTCACTGGTGAGGGGTGTCTGGTAGACATGGGTGGGGAATTAAACGTTTTAAGATAATGCAAAATGTTCTCACTGGTGCTGGTTTTTAAACTAGGGAATAAGAAAATTTCCCCCTTTCTCCAAATCTGTTTTTATCCACCCTGTAGTCTGTGGAATTGAGACAGCTCTCTTGCTGCAACTTAAAAAATAAAATAAAAAAGCTGACCCTTAGGTACAAAAACATTTCAATAGCTGTTTTATGTTATTGTTTTGGTGATGGTGGATCCCCATTCTTTTCTCTACTTCAGCTGCTCTTCTGAAACCTTCAACATTTCTTGGGAAGTGCCAACAGGACACTTTTTTCTTTTTGCTGAATTTCCAGCTGGAACTTTTAGGAATTAAAATTTTGCAATATGCCAATACTGATGCTATTTTCACTCATGTTTTGAATCAGCTTTGACTAAGAATTTAGACTTTCAGATTCTGAAAAAAGGAAAGAAATGAGAGTTTTTAACTCTGAGAATGAGAGGAGAGAGGGAAAAGAGAGGAGAAAGGGAGGAAAAGGGAAGGAAGGGAAAGGAGAGAAAAAGAAAGAAAAGAAAGAGAGAAAGGAAGGAAGGAAGGAAGAGAGAAAGAAAGAGAAAGGCATAGAGGGACAGAGAGAGGGAGGGAGAGAGGGAGAGAGAGCAGAAGTAAGAAAAAATAAAGAAAGAAAAGGAATAAAGAAACAAAGAAAAAAAGGAAGGAATTGAAAGGCAACTCTGAAGAACTCCCAAATACCTATTTGTTTAGAGTTGGAGGAGGTGGCTTACCGGTCAGGTAAAAGGTCTATTGGCTATTTTGTATTATAAAAATATTTAAAATAGACTGCTCTCTAAGTGCTGCTTCAGAAGCTGTATTTCCTGCCATCCTTGGATATCATTAGTTTGCATTTATATAATAGCATACTTCAAACCTAGAAAATTTCCTTTTCTTTTATTATATCACAGATTCCCTCAAAGTATAGGTAAACACGATCGAAGAAAATAATTGAATGTGAAGACCTGAAATCAATGTCAGCACACTTCTAACGAGCTATAACCATGGTGAACGGCTACACCACCTGCTCCAAGCAGACAGATGGAGGCCCTATGGGGGTCATGGCTCCCCTTGTAAAGAAAGCTGGAATCACATACATGCATAATTTTGGCAGGAAAAAAAGACCAGGGCATTGACACTTAAGAGAAGATCGTAGTGACTTTGTTAAGAAATGTCAGCACTCTCAGCTTCTGATTCCCTCTATTTCCTGTCATTTTATGGTTAGGCAGCCACATCCCCTCTTAAGCATATTTCACTAAGAAGAGCAGGATGAAAAATTAGCATTCTCAAAGGCTCTGGCAAGCATGCAGATGGAATAAAATGAGTACATTGGGGAACAAAAATAACACAGAGCCATATTGTATTTGGATCCATACTTTTTAATAGCAACCTTACAGTAGTGTTAGATTTTGGATGATTGAGACTAGTGCTGGAAATTATATCAAGAAAGAGGTT
Source organism: Carollia perspicillata (assembly GCA_004027735.1). NCBI lineage: Eukaryota > Metazoa > Chordata > Mammalia > Chiroptera > Phyllostomidae > Carollia > Carollia perspicillata. The sequence continues at coordinate 102,683 of PVKM010000414.1, forward strand.
AAATGGAAAAAAAAAAGGGCACATTGAATAAAAATTCCAATTTTAGGACAGTGTATGTGTGAGCTATTGCTATGGGGAGATTACTTTGGAAGGTATACTTAAAGAAGGAAATTTATAACTTTACTTGATTAAAATATGCTTTATTTTTTAGTAAACAAATTAACAAAATTCACATTAAAATGGGATTATAGAAGATGGTGGAGTACCATTTTGTCCTATGCAAAGTATGGCTTTGTTTTTTACTAATGTTTGAGTTTGCAAGTTTGCAAGATTTTAAAACACTCTTCATTTGCTCTGGAAGCCATATTTCCATTGGAAAATTTTTGTTTTTATTAAAAAATAGATCAAGAAATTCATCCATCCATTCATCCATCTACACATCCATTCATCCATTCATTCATTCATCTACGGTGTAGTACTATCTTGCAGGCCATTTAGAATTATGGCATCTAAATGCCTTGAGCAATCCCCAGCCATTGTGACAACCAAAATGAAAAATAAAACAAAAAAACCTCCACTCATTTCCAAACATTCTGGAGGAGGAAGAACCAGCTCCTTACCTCTCATGTTGAGAAGTCTTAGAAGAGTATGGATGTAAAATAAAGACTGTAATTTCTAACTTCAAGGAATAAACGGTCTGGTGGGGAAATACACATGCAACTGTAATGTTTTTATTGAAGTCTTGCCCCACAGTCTTGTTGTTTTTAAAACTTCTGTGCAATAATTAGTCGAGAGTCTAGTTCTTCTCTTCCTTGAGCTCAGCCTGGAATAGTGACCACAGAATTTTGGCTGGGATATGTGCCAGACAGCTGGGGAGATGGAGCCCCCTCATGTAGTTGACTTTGCCGGCCTGGCTGGTTCCGTCTGGTGCTGACGGCCTCTGCTGCGGAAACTCTTCATGTAGGTGGTGTGTGTGTAAATTTGTGGAGGGGGGGCATTATTCAACTTCACTCTGTATCTCTATTGCCAAGGAACTCCTCTTTAGAGAAACCACACTGATTCCCTTCAGCTCTGCAAGCAGCAAAGATTCGTAATGTGTTGCCTGAGTTGGGTTTCCCATCATTTGGCTGAGTAGCCAGCTGAGCATGCACATAGCTAACTAAGGCTCTTCTCTGCCTCTGGGCTCCCCCAGGTGGAGCCATCAGAACACGTGAGGCCCTCTTGTTCTCATTCTGAGGACTACAGAATACTGGGATGGGGTAAAGGTTCTCCTCTTACCATTCCCAGATACAAAATGTCACTGTTCTTTCAACTCCTCCGTCATGAGATAGTAATGTGTTCAGTTGTTTGTAGAGTAGAAAGTGGACTGCCATGTATGGACAAGAATACTCCCCAACTCCAAAAAATAGAGGATGGCTAGAAAAAAAACAACAACTGTATGGCAGAGAAACCTCGCTAACACTACCTCAACAAGGTCACTAAAGTTAACTAAGTCAGGTTCTATGATGAACCCCCAGATATGATGTGATGAGAGAAATACTTCATCTCTGCTGTTCTTCCCAAAATCTATAACTCCAAATTAATCATGAAGAAAACTAAACTCAAGTCAAGGAGCATGCTACAAATACCTGACTAGTCCTCAAAGCTGTCAAGGTCAAGACAAATAGGTAAAGACTGAGGAACTGTCTGAAGTGACTAAGGACACATGATAAAACAATGACATATAGTAGCTTGGATTAAATTCTGGAACAGAAGCATGATATTAGGTAAAAACTAGTACAATCTGAATGAAATCAGGAATTTAGTTCATAGTCATGTGTCAATGTTAGTGTCTAGTTTTGTTAACTATACCTTGGTAAGGTAAAATGCTTACCTTAGAGAACACTGGGTGAGGGGTCTATGAGTACTTGTGCTATTGCTGAAACTTTTGTATGAATCTAAAATTATTCATAAATAGCAATCTCTTTTAAAAACCAAGGAGTGAATGGAACAAAGTTTGGCTCAATAACATGTTGATGGCCTTACAGCAAGAATTTTATATGCCATGTGTGAGACACTTGAAGAATTTTGATTGGAGGGAAAACATGGTCAAGTTTTTATTCCAGAAAGATTAAATTGGAAGTAGTGTAGAGGAAAGGACTGATTGGGAGCTAGCTGAGAGCGAAAAGCAGGAAGGGTTGTGATGAGCTTAAATACAGAGTTTCAACAAGAAGGCTATTACAACCTTTCTCGAAAGAAATCCTGTGAGCCTGTGTTGGAGTGTGCACGTGTGTGTGACAGACAGCATCAGAGCAAAGCTATTTCATGTCAAATGCTGAAAAGGGCAGTATATGCATTTTATAATAAAAATGAAAAACGTAGATCATTGTTACTATCTGGTGGCATAGTTCTCATAGTATCTTTTCACTTAATTAATACTTAAAAAATTAGAAAAGGGACACAACATCATCTGACTTGAAAACAACATTATAGATTTGGTTTAAAAAAACGTAGATTTTTGTCCTCTATCAGCTATTAGCTATGCAGTTTTGGTCTAATCCCTTCAACAGGATGAGAGTTTTCCATTTTGAAAGCAAGGAGATTGAAATAGAATGCCTTTGATTTCTAAGATAGCTGTCAGAGATTTTGAAATGAAATTACTACCTTTGGAACATTATTGGATTAGAAGATGATTAATCTGTTTTCTCCCAGGCCGAAATAAAGCATTAGTAATTGTTGAGTGCTTACTGTTCTAAAAATATGTTTGATCATTAATTTTTTTAGTCCTGTGAAGGTAATGGTTGCCTAAACAACATAAAATTACTTCATTAACAAGAATTAATTTCAAACTTTGCTGTCTTACAAAATTCCTATAAATTTCAATATGAAGATTCATGACCTAAACATTTCTAAGCAATGAAATTTGTTGTGTAACTGTGGAAAGGTTCAGAGTGTTAAAATTGTTCATAAAAATACTTTTAATGCTTTAAACTTCTGGAAAAGTAATCAACCATAAAAAAGTTAGAAAGTCTGTTCTGCAATGGATGTTCACTGATTAAAAAGAGCCAAAATGTTGATAAAATTTTATAAACCTACATTAGTTTTTTGTGAACTATTACTAATACGAATAAGACATTTACTCTGATAAGGTAAAATTGAATAATTTAGCACATTTAAAAAAATTTCCAAGCTGAGAAATTTGATATGACTCCACTGGGACCAGATACCAAGTAAATAAAACTTATCCATCATTTAATTACACCAATTTCTTCCTTTTCCCAAAGGATGCTGAAGCAAACATGATAATCATAGTGTTTACATGAATATGATCATTAATTTTCCTATCGCTTATAGTCCTAAATTATTTCAGATTAAAGTTTCTTTTGACATTATAAAATAACTTCTTTTGTAATTAAAAAATATACTGAGTCATAGAAATATTTTACACTGAAAAATATATAGTGCTACACTGGTGAAACTCTTATTGGTCATTTATATCATATTTATGTAATAGAATTCCCTCCCATGACATATAACACTTGAAGTCACAGCTGAATTCTTACCATGAATCCTTTCAAATAAAACATATTATCAGTCCAGGACAGAGGAATATGTATGATTGCAATTGAATTAATTATATTTTAGGGTCAAAAGTAACAAAGAAAATCATTTCAAGATGCATATTGGTGGTTTTGTAAATAATTTCTACTGCCTATAAAAGTTGCTAGAAGGAGACAGTGCTTTGGCCTTGACTTATAATTCAGAGCAGTAAATCCAACTCTCATTGGTCAGAAGCCATTGAAGCTCATTTCTAGTCACCATTTATTTGACTCTGTTCAATTTTGTCTTTATTGAATAGTTTTTTTATTTTTAATTTAATGAAAGAATGTTAAAGCCAACACAAAGCATGAAGCTAAAAAAATGATGTCTGTTGCAGATATAACTCAGCAAAACACATTAAAATTTGCATATGGCATGAAAAGTAGACTTGATATTTGAATGATTATTCTGACAGTTTTAGAGGACTATAGAAGGAAATGGACATCCCCAATGGGGCATATCCTCAGACCAGATTCTAAATTAGTATTACATAAATACCCCCCATAGTTTCAATTTTGCAATAACACATTGCTTCTACCACAGCTTTCTGAGGCCTTTTTCTTAATCGCATCCTGTTCCTTCTATTAAGTCAAACTTACTTTGCCACTATTTTGAGGATCTTCCTGGTGTTAACCTAACAAGGACACGGCTGCCTCTGCAAGGTCCATCTGAACGTGTTTGTGTGGTGTCTTTAGTCATTGGGATAGCCTTGACTTTTACTTTTGTATCTGTGACCCATATGATAAATGCCACCTGAACAACAACAAAAGAGGAAAGAATAAATGGAACACAATATTAAAGGAGCATTTTAAAGGTATCTAAGAAGCCCAAGCAGCATTTTTGCTTTTTTTTTTTCAATATAGCATTAGAACTCACAGTCCTTGATCTTCCAGCCTGTTATTTCCGACCACTGAGCCATGCTGCCTCTGAATAATGGACACAGACTTAGAAATGCCTTTGCAGTGTGAGATGACTTTGGAAAGTACATTGTGTCTGGAACAAAGAAGCAATGGTGCCTTTCTTGTTACCATCACTCATTAAATCTAGGGTTTACTGCCTTTATATCTGCTGGCATTAGATCTACTTCTAATGCCAGTAGAAGATAAAGACACAGCTGGTTTTAAAAAATGATAAATGTATACCTTAATTAAGTATATTTCATATCTAATTTCAATGTCTGTATAATCATAAATGATGAGATTAAACATTCAGGAGGAAATGACTTTTAGTACGTCAAATGTTCACGTTTTCACAAATAGGACGGTGATTTACTTTCTCTGCTCTCTGCATGGAAAGAATATTTAAGTTATAATATGTATCCCCCATAAGCAGCAATTACCTAAACTATATTTCTGTCAATCAGGCTGACCCTTTCAAGTACTGGCAACATATTTGTAAAGTTTGAGATTTCTTTTGTTTTCTATTACTGTTCAAAGAATAGAATATCCAAAATTAGAATGTTTTGGTAATTTTTGATGTTTAACAACAGTAGAGACTGAAAAAAGATCATAGGATATTTTTTCTATTAGTAGAATGAATGCCCAGTATATGCAGACTTACTCAACTGAGTCAATACAATTTAAAAATATCATTCAGAAGGTCTTCAGAAAACAGTAAATAATTTTGTTCAGAATTCGTTGCTAGATGGAACAAAGTACCACTTCAATTGAAATCACACTTAGCGATAAAGTTAAATGTGACACAAATTACAAGTTTATCTAATACCATATTGCCTAGTCTAACAGTCTGTGATGTCACTGAAGATGAAAGCTGTTCAAGCTACAGTGGTCATCCTGGCAGTCCACGGTGCTACTCAATAAGATTGCTGCTTTTTCTATTTGTGGACCCCTACATATCAAGGGATCAGAGAAGTGCAATCTCATGTGTCCACAAATGCAAATTCTCCCATCTTTCTCTTCTTGGTGGCCCAAGACTGTGCATGCATGTGTTAGTGTAAGGAACTGATAAGGAGACACCAGATGGAGACTCTGCCCTGGGGACTAAGACAGAAGACCAAGAACAAGAAACAAATTTTTAGAAAGTCCTACCTTGTGTGACAGCATGGCTGGAATTAGAGACCATTATGCTAAAGGAAATAAGCCAGTTGGTGAAAGATAAATACCATTTGACCTCACTTATGACTGGAATCTAATAAACAAAATAAACTAACGAGAAAAATAGAACCAGAGGCATAGAGACATGGAACCGACTGATAGCTGTAGGAGAGGAGGAGGGAGGCGGGAGTGGAGGAAGGAAGGGGAAGGGCCTAATGAAAGAACATGTATGAGTGACGGGTGGGCATGGACAATAGAGAGGGACTGACTGTGGGCTAGAGAGGTGGGCTGGGTGGAGGGGGGCAAAGGGGAAGAATTGAGACAACTGTAATAGAATAAACAATAAAAAATTAATGTTTTAAGTTACTGAGATTTTGAGGCTGTTCCTGAATATGACATATCTAGTTATTCTGATGGATACATATTTTTTGCCTTAATATAAAATAGTTTTTAAAACCAGGCTTGGAAGTTTTCTGTTATGCAGATCAAGCAAATCCCTATGATGTCAACCTATGATATTAATCCTCAAGGGGTAATGGGACCTCTCTTCATCCTCTAGAACTACTAAAAATTACTCTTGAGGACCCTGGCAAGAGAAATGGGTTTCTTTCTTATTTATAGAGGCTACAAAACAATTTGCTGTTATTATATCATCATCAATTTGTCTTTCTGAGACTTCTAAAAGTCAATATTATGGTGATTCTCTCTCTCTCTCTTTCTCCCTCCCTCTCCATTTCTCTTCTAATACTCCCTCAAGAGTTTGACTGGATAAGCCCAAAGATATATTCTAATGTGCTGCTATAACTTTGGAGTAGTATATACGTAACTCAAATAACCACCAGAGAATTATTAGAAAAAGACAAAAACAGGAAAAAAAGATTTGCCACATAATCAAAATCTACATAGATAAATACAATTTTGACCAGAAGACAAGTTTCTCATTTGCAAATAAAAACTTACAGAAGTCCTATAAAATAACATGAAGAATATATTTCACTTCTTTTAAAGCTTTGCCTCTATTGTATTTAATCCACAGAACACTTGAATTTAGAAATATTTCCTGCATTTTTGCATATGCACAGAGTTTTCCTAAAAAGTTCATCCTGGTAATAAGCAGTAGAGTTGGACTTCAAACTGAATGCTGACAGCAAAACTCTAAGTTATATAAATGGAAGTCATCTCTTGAGTCCCTACTGTCTTCCCACAGGATATGGCTTACAGTGTGGGCTTAATTTAACCCTGGAAGGCTTCTAAATAACTTTGGAAAATTAATGAGAGTATAGAAACTCACATCTTAATAACTATTTGAGAGCTCATTTCACTTCACCTTGTGAATGAAATCTTAGGTTAATGAACCTAAATACACTATTAGATGGCTCGATGGGAAAAATCTTTCAATTGACTGCAATTTTCTACATTGTTTATAACATCAAAAATGGATTTTTCTCTATGGTCAGACTACAGTTAGTTTGTGGTACATTGCCCTTTACAATAATCAGTAGTGTGTTATAAAACCAATGACACTGCTCCCATATGACATCATTTCATGTAGCACCAGGCAGGAGAGTTGAGGCCAGTCAG
>PVKM010000415.1:0-95878 GCA_004027735.1 Carollia perspicillata
TTACATAGTACTCCAGAAAGACCCAATGCTCTTGGTCCTGCCACATCTGAGGCTGTGTGTGAGGATAAATTCAATGTGGAAATCATAGACAACCCAGGAAACTTTATTAAAACAGAAGAAACTTTATTTCAAATTCAGGGAATTGACCCTATAGCCTCAGCTATACAAAACCTTAAAACAACTGACAATACAAAATCCTCAAATCTTGTAAACACTTGTATCAGGACAACTCTGGATAAAGCTCCGTATTTACCACCTGGAGATCATAATGCATTATATGTAAAAACATTCCCTCTTCAGGACCTGTCTGATGCTGCTTTTCCTTCACTTGATTCGCCAGGAAAACCTATCCGAGGACCACAGCAGGTAACTGTTTTGCATTAGCAAATATATTACGCATGAACACACACTTTGCTATACAGGCACAGATATGCATCTCTTTCAGGTTATCGGACATCCTTTTAAACTAATAACTAGCCGAATGTAAGCTCTTAATGAAAGATCCAATCTCTATAATAAATTACATGAAGTTATATGGTAAAGCTCTATTATAAAGCACCTTAAAATTTATGGCACATTTTAAAATATGTGTAAGCCTTCTCCATATCTAGTGTGTGTCACTGTTTTAGTCCTTTTTTCAAACTACTTTTACTCAGCATCATTGTTGTAACAGGATTCTTTGTTAAATTTCATACTGTGAAACAAATGGTATTTTTCTATTAAAAAGTTTGTGTAGATGCACTCATCTTTATAAGGATTCATGATTTTTCATAATAATTGTATTGCATATTCCTATTCATCAAAATAAGTAATCCATCTTTCAACTAATATCAGTTATACAGTACGTACATCTGTAGAGTTTAGTTTTGATTTCTAATCTGCCACTGAACATGCAGCTTACTATGTTTTTTAATAGTGTCTTCATTTGTATGATTTAATCGAATACTTTGATGTTCCTAAAGCTCACAGACTAACTACTTAATGCCCCACAATCCACTCCTATCGTCTTTTTTATTTGGGTACTCACGGGATGATTCTTCTAGTTTAGTTTTTTTTTTTTTTTAATTTAATGCCTGAAGGCAAATGAAAATATATAATTGTTAAAATAAACAAAAACTCATGAAAATACAGAGTGGTGTAAATGTCTATATAACTTGCAAACATTTGATTTCTCCTTATCTTTAACAACTTGATGAATACCCCTTGGCTTTGTAAGTACTCTAATAGGCTATAGACTTTTAAATTAGGATGCAAAGGACGCAATAGCCAAGCTGTGGTATATTTTAGCAGTGAGGAAAACGAGGCATTTCTGACAATGAACTTTAATTATAAACTCACTTACGTTCTACATTTTACCTTATTTCACATCATAGTGTTATAGTTACTACTAAATGAAGCAAATTAAACAATTTCATTTATTGCAAGTCGAATGCCTGTGGAGCTGTGAAGTGCATCAGTTCTAATGCCTGTTACTTTTTTCCCCCATTATATATCTCTTGCTTGTTCTTTTACTAGTTAGTCTGTGCATTCATGTTTCAGTAGATGGCACCCTGCATTGTGCATTTGCTCTCTATGCTAGAGCTAGGGAAACAGCTGGTATGTGATTACAACTTGATGGAAAAGTATTCAGCTTAACAAATGCAGGAGAATTGGTGTTGAGCTGTCACAAGACATGGGGCATAAGGTTAGATAATTGATATTTTGGCAGAAAAGGCAAAATTAGTTTGTTTTGAAGGCCGTGTTACAGTTTAAGATTGAAAGAATATTTCTTAAAATGGGTTTTTAAAATATTTTGCTATTTTATTTGTATCAATGAAGCTAGCATGATAAATATAAAATTCTTGAGTTGAAATAACAAAGAGCAGTGAAATTATGGTTAAATATATTATTTTTTACTTTTTATCAGTCATTATTACTGAACAGTTTTAATACGTTCAGCTATCATTATAAAATCTAAAATATATCTGCTTATTTTTGCTGTATGTGACTTTCTTTTCTTCCTGCTTTTGCTGAGTCAGTCATGGGGGCCCGAACTAAAGTATATGAAGAGATCAAACCTGAATTAATAGCTTCTAACAGAGAAGGATAAATATGGACTTTGAAGTTAAATTGGCAATAGAAGATTGGCTCACAAAATTAAAAAGCTAAAGTCCATCTAAGTCTGCTTCTCTTTATTTTATAGAACTTAATAAGATTACTTTAACATAACTTTTTATTTATATCCTTATCAATTTCCCACTAGAGTAGTACATATTAATCAATTGTACTTTTTGTTTAAACTGCAAACAGTAAAATTTAAATCTAGTTAAGTAGATATCTGCTTACTCAAAATTATTACTGCTTTTATCATGGAAGAAAGATTTTCCCCCAAAATTATTTTACCCCAAATTTCAAAGTGTATATTTTAAGTGTTACTATTTTATATAATAAAATTACCACTTCTCACAAAAGGAATTGTGTCAGTGTTACTATAAGCTCTCTGTACTGATACTTGAGTGCATCTCAGTGCTTAGACAGACTCTGTGTATTTACACCAACTGTGCACAGCTGTCCAGTGAAATGTGTGTAAGAAGACAATGATGTCATGAAATCCAGATACTTCAGTTAGTAACATGTGTGCTTTTTCAAATCATTGGTTAGCTCGAATGCAAGAGACTGGTTTAGGAAATGAAAGCTAACACTGTATTAGGTGTTGGACTAAGGTTTGTTACTTTAAAAACATTTTGGAAATAGGAGCACACAGGGGTCTCTTTAAATTGACTTTTTTGAGGTGATTTTCCTCAAACTATCAGAATTTAGCTATGTCAAGGTTATTTATCTATACAAGGTAAAAAGCAAATTTTAAAAATAATTTGATTGCAACACTTTAGGAAAATTAGATATTCCAGTCAACAAGTATTTATTGAGCACCTACTGTGAAACGAAATGCTTTTCCTTGCCCTTCTAGTTTTGTTTTGTTTTTAAGAATAAATTCAATTAAGTACTTAAGGGTATTTGTGTGCTGCTTATAAATGGAGATAGTTTTACTGAATTATAGTGTTCTGTAATTCTTTAAGTAACTATTAATAGGTTTCACTTTATTCCGCCACAAAAAGTAATAAAGAAAGCCAGTCTATACACTAACAGGAGCAAAAAATGAAATCAAAGAATGAATAAAGTGTTAGATTTTGTTGAATGATTAATATGTATTAATTAATGTTAATATATTGATAATGTTCAAATACTGAAATATTTGAGATTTTAAAAAACTGATCAGTGGAATGAAAAATACTTATTTTCAAAAATCAAAACAACATTCGTGTATTTGCTTCTAGTGAAATTTGAATTGCTCTTCATCACAATGTATGTACATATCATGTCTAGTGTACTGTGTATTAATAAAGGACCTATTACTTAAGGTTTCTATTGTAAAATAGAAAAGATAGAATTTAATTTTTAAAGTCTCAATTATTGATTGTTGTTCCAAAACTACTGCCTTTCTGATAAGGGTATTAAAATATGCTGGTGTTAAAAGTTGGAAGATTTTTTTAAATATGTGAAGATAAAATGCACGGATGTGTGTTTCAAGTGATTCTAAAGTTTTGTTGTAACATCCCTTAGGAAAAAGAGAATAAAGTCATGTCTCATACTAACTCTTTGGAAAGGTAATTTACTTTCATATTAGGGAATTTCATATTCATATATATATGCACGAAACCCATTCAAAAAAATTGAATTTGAAGTTCAGTGCAAGTTGATTTTAAATACAAATAACAAGAGATGTTTTTGTTTGTTTGTTCCCTGCAGCCAGTTTGGAAGCCCTTTCCTAGTCAAGACGGTGACTTACCGGTACAAAGTGGCGCAGGCTCAGAACTGCATATACCTCGAGTATGTGAATTCTGTCAAGCGGTTTTCCCACCCTCCATTACATCCAGGGGGGATTTCCTCCGGCATCTTAATTCACACTTTAATGGGGAGACTTAAGACACATTTGAAAAAGACATATCGAGTTCTATGTGATGATTTTGAGTTTGTAATACTATAAATACTTTGATTGCAAACTTACTTCAAGACCATTTGTTAAAAAATCACAACTATTTGAATTTGTTCTGAACTTATTTTGTAACTTTCTTCTTTAAAGATCAAACTGTAATTCATTGCATTCATGTTTACAGTGCTTATTACCATAATTCAAAGTTATGTGTGTACTTACAGAATTATGTGACCATAATGGAAGTTAGCTTCAACTGTCTAAGCTTATTGCTTGGATTTCTAGTTAGATCTGTTGAATTTGGTGATGTCAAATGTTTATAGGGTCTTTTTCACTGTTTTCATTAAAAATTTTAAATTATGCTCTAAGTGATTTTTTAAATAAGCCTATAGTAAAGAATAGCAGACAACATAAACATCTAAATACAAAACCTAAGACATTTGTTGCTCAGTGACAAAATCACTGGGAGAACTATTTAAACACTTTATATTTTTTAAAAATAATATACGTGGCTTTAATTTTTACTGTATAGGTACAGGATGAAATGAACTATTGAAAGAGTTACTAATATTGCAATCATTAATGTGTGCTTTGTTCCTGAGTAAAAAAAATATAAAGGAAATAAATCACACTTTGGGGACGTTTACAAAATGCATGTTTTCTTTCCAGTAATTGATACAAGGGTGACTGACACCAGGTCTGGTGATATTTCATTACAACTAGTAGATCACTTTGAATTTTTAAATTATTTTTCAAGCTAAACTTACTAAAGAAACATTTGTATTTAATGGGAGTAAATCTAAAAACCTGTAGGGACTATATCCATATGCATTCATTTATATTAGTAATATTCACATTCCTGTTGAGAAATTTGCTATTCATTGTTAGCATTCTGATCGATGGCCACTGGAAGACATTTAAGAGAGAGGATACCAAATTCAGAAGGCTGCAGAATTTTGTTTAGAATGACACTTCCCTTTTGCTTTCTTCCCTGTGATTCTTGTCTTTTAGGTTTCTCTTCCCTCCTAGCCCTCCCCCAAATTTTAAAAATGTTTGAGGCATGACTTCCATTTCATGAAGTAAACATTGATTTACAACTCTCAAAACAAATTTAAGCCTTCCTTGGAGCGTGTGTTTTGAAAAGCTGGAGGGTTTCCGATGAGGGAATTGGAGCAGGCCCCTGTGCCACCGTGAAGAGCCGAAGAGCCGTAACTTGAGGAAGAATGAGAGTGGTACCTCAACTTCTCAGGGTGCCAAGCACATCACATTGACATCTTCCTCACCAAGGTGACATGGTGATTATTAGGTATTCACTGTGAAGGGTTCCAAGGCATGTACATCTTTCTTTCATTGCCACTGGGGCAGGCAAATGGAAATGCCTAGACAATTATCCAAGCCTCTGCCCTTCCCCCACTACCTTCCACCCACCCAGCCTCCCTTCTCACTCCCTGCCACCCCCACCACACAGAGGCACAAAATTAAAAATAAAAACTTCCCTGCGTGTACCAGCCAGAATATACCACTGTACCTATCGTGCAAGGGGATTCTTTCTCTTTTTCGGGAAAAGTCCCTCTCACACACTTGACATCAAGTAGACTACTGACAACCAAAAGAAGTCACAGCCCAGAAACTGACTCAAAGTGTATCACTGACCCCTCCTCCAGTCAACTGTTTTCCCACCTCCAACACTGTAGTAAGAGGGGGCAACTCTTGTTTTCTTTTGGGTTCTAGTGCTACCAACATCCGACGGACAAAGGCCCTCTTGGGCCGCAGGGGAGGCAGGCAGAGAACTGGCTCCTGTCCCGCACTGCAGAGGTGGCACCGGCTGCAGCTTGAAAGGTGGAGTGGGCACCCGCCAGGTCTCTCCCTCTGTCTCTTATTACTGAGTCGTGCAGAGGCTGCATCTTGGCATCTGCTAAGCGTGGCCGGGTAAGAACAGCTCCCAGGTAAAAAAGCTGCACACTCGAAACGCTGAGTCTGAAAAAACCACCCCCGCCGAGGCGAGGCAGTTGTGAGCGGGATGCCTGAGAAGTGGGAGGTGAATGTCCTCGGGAGGGCCCCCCGGTGCAGCTTTCCCCGGAGGCTGAGGCTGCTGCCAGCGGGGACATCTGCTTTCTTACACTCCCGCCTGGCTCACCCCGCCCCCTCAGCCCGGGTTGCGTGGTTATTTTACCAACACCGGGGTAGGGAGAACTCGAGGAGGTAGAAAGGGGGTGGATGGAAGCTCAGGAGATGTTCTTCCCACTCCTCCACGTCCCCTCCTTTTCCTTTCACATCTTTTAACCTTCAAGGTAAAGACTTTATAAATATGAACGATGAGCGTGTCCGCCAGCTCCTAGGCCCGCCTTCTGCTCGCTGGGCTCTCGGGTGTGGGGCCTTGCCTTTCTCTCCATCCTCCCCAGGGTCGGGCGGGGTTCCGGCGGGGCCGCGGGGCCGGCCCGGTGCGCCCGGCCTGTGGCGGCTTCTCTCCCGGGCTGCTGCCTCGACAGCTGCTCGTAGCTACAGTAATTAGACTGTCAGTGCTTGTTAGAGGAGAGCGGGGAAAACACGCTTCTGACAGCAGATTCCAAGACTCCCCAGTTTGTTAATTTCTAAGAGATCTTTAAAGCATTAATTGAGGTCTCCCCAACTCTCCCCTCCCGTCCCTCTCCCCAACTCCTCCTTTCCCAAAAATATCTTCAGGAGAAGAGAATTCTCTCCGCGTGGAAGCAGTGTTTCCCGCAAAACTGCAAGCCCCCCCGCTTCCCGGATTCACGCACGTGCACCCTATTTTATATCTACATATAGACGCATACATGTATATGCGTAAGGTTAACTCCGCGGAGGCCTCGTCCAAAGAGGAACCAGGATTGCATTTTAAAAAAATAATAATAATAATTAATAAATAAATACACTAAGAAGGAAAGGGGGGAGGGAAACAGAATCGGAAAGAAAAGAGAAAAGCAGCAGGCTGATTACGAGGTGTCAAAACTGCCAGGAGCAAGAAGGTGATAGCAATCAGGGGTGAGAAGAGTGCGGCATTCGTGCGGGGCAACTAATTATCCGTCTCATTTGAGAAGAGCAGCATTTGAGGCAGCAGCGTTCGCCTGCTGAACGGTGACAGATTGGCGCGGAGGAGAGGGGAGGTGTTAAAACAATGGAGCCGGGCGCGCGAGCGCTGCTGCATGCTAATCAGCCCTCCCTCCGCCTGCCTGCCGCGCTCCCTCCTTCCTCCCGGCCTCCCTCCTCCGCGCTCCCTCCTCCCGCCTGCGGCGCTCCCTCCTTTTCAGCGGGCCCGCAGCCGCCGCCACCCGCGTCCTGCTCCCTCGCTTTCCCGCGCGTCCTTCCCGCCGCTGGCAAGTGGGACCCAGCAGCTGACACCGCGTCCCTCGCGGACCGGAGCCTCCGTGCACCCCCCGCGGGCACCGTTCGCGGGCCCTGGCCGCACACCCGTCGCTGCGGCGCGCCCCCCGTGCTGGTGCGCCTGGAGCCCGGCCTGACCCAGCCTTCGCGTTCTCGGTTCCAAGTCTCGGAGTAGAGGCCTGGGAACCTGTATTCTCGCGCTTTCTGCTGGTGGATTGCGCGAGTTGAGCTGCCAGCGGGAACCTAAGCGAACTCGAGAAGGACGATGGGGAGCCAGGGGAAGAGAGTCAAGGCCAAAACGGCGAAGAGGGCCCCTGCGCGGCCCGCGGATCCCCGAATCTGGCCCTAGAGCGGTTGGCACTCCACAGGCCTTCCGCCGACTCCAGCGCGCCAGGGAGCTACCGCCAGCGCTGTCTCCCTCGCTCTTTGATCCCGGAAGACCCCAACACCTTCCCCCACCGACACCCCCCAGGAGAGAACTATACTATTACACGGTTTAGTAAGCGCAGGAGGAAAACCAGTAAAGAGCCTTAGCATTAGCTGTGTTTCCAAGGCTTAGCTTCCTGACCCAAGACCTAGACTAAGGGGCTTCTGGACCCCTCAGAGAAACACCGTTGAACTGTCCCGGGTCAGCTAAATAAAGACTTTCAGAAACCGGCCACCCACCCTCTACTTCGGAGACTTGGAGGCCTGAGGGGGTCAGGGTTGCTGGCTCGGAGCTCTGACCCGAGAGACGTTGGTCAAAACTTCAGGGCCGTGGCTGCCTCTGGACAGAGAATCCACCAGAACCCGAGTCTCTGCTGAAAAAGATCTATACCTGTTGAGGCTGACCCAGGACCTGAGGTTTTGAATACAATTTCCTCCTACTTTTTTAGTTTAAAAGCTGATTGTGGGGATTAAAGCTTTTGCTTTTATTTCTACATTTTTACTATTACAGATTTACATAAACTACCCTTAGAGATTAAAAAACATTGACACATTAAAGTTCTTGTTATTTAAAGTTTGTTAAAGGGAAGAGCTACAAGAAATGGTAGGATATAGACTGAGAATGCAATTTCTTCTAATGGGTTCCCTGCTATTTAGCTAACCAGGTGTCGAAATTAACATAAAACTTCCTTCCCCCAAGCCATAGAGGGAAAAGGAAAGCAGATGAAAATTAATCCCTGCTGTGTAATTTTTTCCTGCTGACCTTTACCATTGCATAACTTTACACACACAATTCTTCTTCCAAATCAATTTAAAATGTGAAGATCTGATAAAGCTGTCATACATACATAAGGGTGTCATTGATATTATTCTCTCTCCCCTTCAATTTGTAATGTTGCACAATAAAAGTACAACAAAAATAAAATAAAAATCACTCAAGTACATTTGGGTATTTTATATCATTATTGATCTAGTCATATAAAAAAACACACAAGCTCACAACAATCATTTTTCTTTTAGAACATTCCCCAGCACCCCGATACAATAGCTGAATGTAAAATATTAGGGTCAACTGAAATAATACAGAATGCTTAACAGTTTTTAAATTGAGAATTCTTAGAAGACTGAAACAAAGAACTGTGTATAAATAGATGTTAATTCCTTTCTGTTTCCACTCTTTGGAAAACCACTGAACAGGCCTCTCTGCCCCTAGTGCATCACAAGCTTTTCAGTGCTGGAGTGTTATCTGGCATTTGGAAAACTCCCTGGCATCTGAATCTGTTAAAATAGCAACCTATCTAACAAGAAAGAAATTAATTTTACATATTTATTAATGTAAACTTGGAGGCTCAGATGCTTCATCAGCATCAAAATTAAGCAATTTATTAACTATTCTAATCAGCCTTTTCTTCATTAACCAATGCTAAGAAGCAAAGTATCTCTCTGAAGCAATGAATCTATAGAGTTCAAATAAATTTAGTTTAATTCCATGTTATGTATTTCTAATAGCTAATCAAGTTTGTTACCTTCCAATAATTTGATTATTATGGATCTAGTGTAATTTCTTCTCAGTCTTTAGACTTCACGAATTTGAAAGATTGTTTTAATGGTGTATTTACAGATAAGTTTTTATTTGCATATAAGGACGAAAAGGTGAAGTGAAATTTGGTCCCAATGGAAACCTGTTAGGTTCCCTGAACATATGGCTCATTGGGCTGTTACTTCCTTTTTGAGATCATTTTCCAAGATTTTTTAATATATACATCAATTTGACATCAGTTATAAAGAAAAGATATTGGCTTTGAAGATGCCTCCACCTGGGGCATATCTCTCAATAAAAGCCATCTAGTCAGGTGTACCTCTGACTGTACAGGTTTCCAAGCTCCAAGAACAGGGCATAATTTCAAACCAGTCAGAACTGACAGTTGATTTACACTGTCTTTGAAATTAGGTGATTCTGTGGAATCTTAGACTGCCACAATGATTTGATTAATACAGTTTAGGGGTGATTGCTTATATCTCTTTTCAGAAAGCTATGCATTTGGAATCCACAGTATTACAATGATTTTTCTCAGTAATACAAGTGATATAAGTCTCATTTATTGAAAGTATGTGGTGCCAGCTTAAGACTTAAGGGGAAAATCACAGCACATTGAAAAAGATGTAAATGTTCAATTGGTAAAAAAAAAAAAAGGGGGGGGGAACCGTGATAAAACATGTGCCTATTTCCGTTAAGCTTAATTTACTATTCAAAACAAGTTTTTCCTAATAAGCTCTATTGTTTCTTTCTGTTTTGTAAAATTTAATATGTGTGAGACAAAAACCAGATTCAGAATGTGAATGAAGTCTGTTTAATGAAAGCTTGTTGGAGCTTACAGTTCAAGGAGGGCCTTAAATTAAAAGACACATCACCTTACAACACCGATAGGCTACAAGGAAACAGTTTTCTTAGGTCAGTTCTAGAACCATTTTCAACTAGATTGCTAACTTTCTCCAGCCTCAGAGCTCCTCATGGATAAATTCGAACATTTAATGTGCAAAAAACACAAGACTATTCAGAATGATGATGCACGCATATTTACTATACAACCTTAGCTTTCGCTTTATTGCAGTCCTCTTCCTTCTGAGGTCCCAGTCCCCAAATAGGATGGAAGTGTAAGTTCTTAAACATGTCATTCCCTTGTCCTATCTGCCCAGGGTTGTTTGCCTTTAGGCCACTCACACTTTTGTAGACTATTTGCACCTGATTGTTGGACCCCCTGGATGGTGAACTGGTCTCCCTCATTTAAATATCCCCTTGGAATCTGGAATGCCTGGAGAGCCGGAGTGAGCCTGTGCTTCCTTTGTTGTTTAGAGCTATGTCATGAATACACTTTCAAATATCATGCTTATATCCTTGGGAAGCAGTGTAAAAAATATGAGTTATTGCTTATTTATTTAAGGAATCATTGCTCTAGAAATAACGAAATCTTAAAGACTGCATAATGCAACTTTTTCTGTATGTGGATAAAACAAAACTGTCTACAGAGAGGAATGAGTCCTTAAATCCCATCCAAATAGCTAGAACCTGACTCATGCTCTCCAGCCATGCAGTCCACTATTTTTTTCATAATAATCTCAAAAAAAGTATACCTCGAAAAAGATACACTTCTTCACTAGCTTTGTACTTGGCTTCACAGGAAGCTTAAATTGCTGTGTCAGAAGTCTTCTGTGCACAAAGAAACTAACCATTGCCCATTTTTCTTCACCACGGAGACATTAGGAAGCCTGACACTACCTGAGCAGTGGGTGGGGTGTATTTTTAGGGATTATCAATTTATCACCGCCCTACCACAGGCCCAGAATATTTCTGCTGGGAGTAAGAAGCACACTGAGTGTAGAGCATTTCTCATGCCTGCCCCACGGAGGGAACAGCAAGTGTTGGAATGTTATTTTTCAAGCTTGAGGTACAGACTAAGGTAGGAGAGAAGGTAAAGATTTGTACATCTAAAGCATAGAGTTAAGCTTCACCATAACACCCAAACCACAATGTTAACTTCTTAATAGTCCAAATTCTAAACAAATGTTTATATGGGAAAGAAAGAAAAAAGTAAACCAGTATGAACTGGAGTGAGCCTATGTATTTTCCAAACTATTAAACTGGAACTAAAACAATTTCTAAACCAACAATATTTCATTTGGGTCAAGAGTTGGTCTGGAGATAGTCCTGAGGCCCATGAGGAGGTCTCAGCACTATATTATCTTTTCAACAGTTGGTGAATCAACTCTGAAAACAGCGCTCATTAGATAGTTTCTCCTTTTTAAAGTTGTTAAATAGCACTAATCGCCAGTGAGAAAGGGGCATTATGCAACTACAAGCAATTGGCTTAAAAGGAAGACAAGCTTACTGGGAATCCAAAGGATCAGTAAGGGTGATAAAACTTCCCTGAAAAACCTTCTCTAACCCAGATTGAGGAAGAAATGCAAACTGCAGGCTTCCTCTCTTACACAGCTTCCTCTCTTTCTCTGTCTCTCTCTCTCTCTCTATCTCTCTCTCTCTCTCTCTCTCACACACACACACACACACACACACACACACACACACACACAAATGTGGTGCTCCAATATGCCACAGTGCATTGTTTTGTTTGACCTTTCCAGAGGTTTTACCACTGGCATTGTGAAAGTCTTTTCTTTCAGCATCTACAAGGCCTGGGTGAGATTTGTGGGTCAAAGCGCTTGATGAATTTCAAAGCAGATTTTGCTCTACCTTTCTGCCTCTGAAGTGTTTAAGTCCCAGTTTTGTTTTGTTTTTTCAAAATAAATAACAATGAGTAATGTGGCTCTGTAGTAGAACTTTAGAAAACAATGTATCGTCCTGACATGGGAGCACCGTAGTAACTGCCACTCTGCCTCCGGACATGTTGTGGTGCCCTCTGCTGGCCCAGAAGGGGGCCACCCTTGGGGAAGGAACCAGTCCATTTTCCAGCCCACAATGACACTGCCACTTCATCCAAAAAATAAGGACATTCCCAAGCATTTCAGTCATTTCTCCCTCCTCCACCCTACACCATGTTTGGAAAAGCATGCTCCCGGGGTGATTCATTTCTTTTCCAAGGCCAAGTCCCAATAAAAATGTTCTGAGTATCCTGATTAATACACATCAAGAGAATGAGCCTGGCTTCTTGTGTGGTTTCTTCAATAAAGTATGTTTTTAAAGTTGTGATAGCCAAATGGAGCAAATACAAATACAGGATGCCCAGATAAATCTGAATTTCAAATAAACAAGAAATAACTTTTTACTATAAGTATGCCCTATGCAATATTTGGTGAGCCTTTTTTTCCTTTTTGTGGGTTTGAGGAGGGGCAGGGAGTGTGATTAAGTGTGGAACCAATATCCTTTTTTGTGCCTGGAATTTTCTTTCTTCCTTTCTCATTCTGCAGGGAGTCTCAGGTCCTCTTAAATATCTCTCATCATTTGCTGTACAAACTACCCCCCTCGGTTTTGATTATACATTGTCTTGTGTTGTGTTTAAATGTGTGTTTATATAGTCTCCAAAATAACATGAGCTTTTCAAAGCGAGAATGCTTGTCACATCTCTTCCTCTCTTCCGCAGGGTTCCCTGCGCCTTCCTTGCTGTCCTTCCAGGCTGCCTCCGGAGGGTCAGGAGGTACACTGGGAATGCTTCACTGCGCCTGTGTCCTGGATGTAAAGGGCAACTGAGACTCGGGGACTGGGTCCCTGGAACTGCACGGAAGGGGAAGGAAGAAAGCAAGGTGGCCTTTTAGGCCCTTTCCAGACCTGCCCTGCGGAGCGATGAGGGCTTGAGGCCTGGACTGGAGGCCTCTTCCCGGCGCCGGCGCCTTCCTGCCCAGCCTGAGGTCCTGCTCTCCTGCTGGGGCCCCTTGCCCAGCGAGAGGCGCGGGGGCACCGATTGCTTCTGGCGCTCGGGGTCGTGAGGCCGAGAAACCTCCGCTCCGGGGCGGCGGACGCCCAGGCCCTTCCCAACCCCGGCCCCGGCTGCGCTGCGTCTCCTCGCTTCACCTCGCTTCAGTAGGGCAATTTTCCCCTCATTTGTTGCATTGTTTGCATTAATATGAATATCTTGTTCTGTTTGTTTTGTCTCTTGGGAGCCAATAAAGCTGTGAGTTTTTTTCTTTACACCAAATGCAGCTCTTCGGGCGATCAATCAATGGGTAGTCTTCGGATAATCTGTGAGAGTGAGAAATCGAATAAAGCTAGAGACTAAAAAAGGAAAACAAAATCTATTTTTCCTCTTAGGTTAACTACGGCAGGATGAATGTGTTCCACTTCTGCTTCAGGTGGGTTTAATTCTTGTCTTGTTTTGTTTTTTTTCTTCTCCCTTTTTTAACAAATGAATTTAAATGTCAAGAAGGGAGGGAAGATTGAGAAGAAGGAAGAGGGCTGTTTAGGGGCCTCTTCTATTTTCTAGTGACTCGTGAGTTCTTGCAAGAAGAAGAAAGAAGCTACTTTCTAACGTCCCAGAAAATGAGAGCATGAGGGAGGATTCTAATAAAATGCACTTGGGCGAAGAGGTCCTTAGTTTTCCAAGCAGGCAGAAAATGTACAATACATTAATAAGAGAGTTAAGCAATGATTACAAATCAAGTTTTCATTAGTGTCCCCTGCCCCAGTCACTCTTCTGCTCTCGTTAGGTGCTACACTCCCAAAATGCGTTTTTGGAAGTCCTCTAAGCTCTCCTGAGCAATGCAAGGGGGATGGGAAGCATCTTCTGCCCCCGTGGCGGCAGTTCTCACAGCACAATGCAACCCAAGTTATTTTATAAACACATCAAAATAACAATCTGAATTATCTAACATTCACAGCTGAACTGAAGAGCCCAAGATTATGTGATGAATTGTTAAATTGTGGTAGCATTGTTTTGGATTGCTAATTAAAAAAAATAAGCAAACCCCATGACTCTAGATATGACAACTGAAAATACCCACAAATTATTTAATAAATGAAGCGTCTAACAACTTTAACACTTCCTGGTCGCCTTGTAAATAAATGTAATTTGAGGTAGATTTTTAAAATCTTCAACCTAAACAGTGAATTCATTACCCGCCATTCAGATCTCTGGATGCCTATGGACTTCTTGGAATTAGGTGTTAAATAGACAAAAGTGAACCAAACCGCCTTTAAAAGCACAGCATGACCATGTAATTCTTTTTCCAGTTTGTGGTAAAAAATGATGAAACTTCTTTCCAAGTAGCTATCACCCAGATTCAGTGTGAAAAGTGGTGTAATTGTAATTCACGCCATCAGGGTCTATCGCTGATAGACGATCAGCTGTTCCGCGGTGGGGAGAGGCTTTCTTTCCGAACAGGAAAGCTGCCAAGTGCTCTGCGATACCTCCAGCAAGCTTATCGGATGGAGTTCAGAGCCAAAACAGCAGCTGCACACATATGCAAATTGGCAATTAATAGTATAACATTCTGGAAAAAAACGGTTAAAATTTTTTTTAAAGAAAATAGAAAGAAGCTACCTGAACGTTAACCTGAACTGTAACTGGGACTTCTAGGATGAATGACTGAGGATTAATTACCCTCTGCAGAGGACTGGCTCTTTATCACCTTCTCCCCTGCAGACCAGGTCTTTGTTGTCTTGCTGAGTTTTGTTTGTTTCATGGAACACAACAGTGGACACTACAGGAAGAAGTTTTAAAATAATTAAAAGCTTCTATATTTTGATTCCAAAAAACAGGGAAATTCAGTTCTTTCCACTGATCATCCTTTCCATACACAGAAGTCACAAAGCCAGAGCTGCAGCATCCTCATGAACAAGACATTTTGTGCTGGACGTCATCATCTCCTTCCACTGCCGCGTGCAGCAGGACGCAGCTTCCCGTCCTGGGGGAGCTGCCTGTCTCTGTCTTGATTTGTCTGTCTCTTCCTCCCATGGCCAGGAATGCTGCTGGTGGCTTCACGCAGCAGTTTGCAGAAATCCAGCAAGATCTACGCGTTCTGTTGCCCAGCATGGATAAACACAATCCTCTCAAAATCTTTAAAGATAAAAATCATATGAATTTGTTAAATTTCTTAACATTTTAGTCCCCCCACCCCATCCCAGTCTCACACACAAGTACACTGTTTCCCTGCTACAGTCATACAACGGTTGTGGCTGGGGTTAGGTTGACAACCCAAACCCCCCAAAGGGCCTGGTGGCATTTTCACAGCAGGCTCTCCCTAATGCTCTGAGTCCTCCTCTCCCTCTAGCACAGGGGTGGGGTGATTAGCAAATGCTTCAGAGAACCTGTGAATTCTTAGTAGTCATAGCTGCATGGTTGAAGATCTGCCTCTTTCTGGAGTGGGGCAGGTTTCAGAAATGTTGGTGTTGGGGGTTTCCCAGAGTTTGAGATTTGGGTCAGGGTTCTAATTCTCCTCGATATGTAAGGGTGAAGGAGGTTTACTTGGCTTTATTTTTGGATGTTTTGGGGTGAAATTGTATCAATTCTGGCTGTAGTGTACCATAAATGCTGAGTTGCAACCATTGTTTTTTTTGCCTTTTACTCTTTTTATCATCTATACTTCTGGCGTTATTACTTTCATGTTTACTGCAGTTCAAATGTGCCTTTAGTTTAAACACATTCTTTTCTTATACCCTAGGGACACTTATAATCCCGGGCAAGTTTTAGAATATTAACACTCTAGTTGAAAAGGTACCATACACTTTCATTGCCAATATAGATTTTGAAGCTTGGATACCAAATCTTCAGTAGGAATTTCACCCACGTGGCATTTAAATATATTTGTTTATATTTCTTGGGGAAAAAAGATTTTGAATAATTGTCAATTAAGCATCCAATCTTATTTGTAGTACAGAAAAATTTGAGTCCCTGCATGGGAGGACAAAAATCCCTTCCTCTAAATGACTAACTCTGGGTCAGTAGACTGTACTTTTCTAAATATTCATTATTGACAGAACTTTTTTTCTGTCTGATTAAATAGTAATATTCCATGTTCTGAAGATTACAAAGTATGGGAGAAAAATTGTCAAGCCTCAATTTTATTCATAAGTAAACTATTGTTTTTCTTGACTCGTGAGTGAATTTGAATACACTGTTAGATTTTTCTTTTTTCTTGTGACTAAATAAAGAGTAGTTTAAAATGATGTAGCAAGTCAATTGAAAAGTTGCTTTTGAAAAAAACAGAACAATGGGAATGCCAACTTTCTTTCCTTCTCTATAACTTCATTAACATGGTTTATAGACATTTGCATGTAAAATGTAGTTAACGAAGATTACACAAAAGTATATTTAGTCCTTTAGTGCCTACCTCTATGGTAAAATCATGCCATTTGGCAGAGTTTGAAGTCTTCCAAGAAGCCTGGTTTCCACCTGGAAAACAAATAACTAAATCTGAATGTGTTACTTATACTATGGTGAGTTTCTATCTGTTACATTTTATTTTAGTGCATATACTAGAAATTGTATTTAGAGTTTTCTAAAATTGTCATCTGTCAAGGTAGAGAATTATAGTAATATAATTATACCAGAAAAAGTGTTCTGACTTTAGATTATTTCAGTAGTTACAAATATGCATTTTAAAAATTTCAGAATGTTTGTCACAAACTCATGCTTCATTGTCCAATTCTGAGATTTAGATTAACTATAACTGTTATAACCAAAGTTTATTTTCTTTGCATTTATTGATGCATAGATAATGCTACACACAAACTTAAGTGTGACACATAGACACCATTGCACTCTCTAGCTGGACCTAGTTTTGCTCCATCTTCAATTGAAACTTCATCTCAAATTTTTCTACAAAATATTTAGAAATATAGGATATTTATCAAATCGTTGTTGTAGTCCCAGTTCAATGTATCCTGCTATTTTATATCATAAAGAGTTTGCTTTATAAGAACTATTTTTGATTAATCAAAGATCCTATGCTGTAGGCACAGTGTCATGAGGTGATGACTGGTGAGATGTCACAGATAGTGAAGACAACACCGAATAACTTCTCCAGATACACACCCTGTTTTCTAATGCTGCAGCGGGAGATGCACAGTGCACAGTGGGAGATGAAGATGGGGGACCATCATGGCCCAGGAAAAATTTACTACCACAACTAGTGAAAAGGCGAAACTCCATGTCTCCTGAAAATGTGTTTGCAGCTTTTTCTTCATCTGAAAGGAGAGTGCATAATCTCCTAAAGGAATCGATATGACATTTCTTGCTGAAGATACATTTTCTAAGAACAGGTGCGGTTGTGGGACTCTGTACCCTCAAGCCCGGAAGCTTTAAAGTGCACTACAATATAGGAAAATATGTCCAATACCTCCACCACTTTCATAGTACAATTTTTATACTTGTCATTTTTTATTCGAAAGTGCTTTGTGAATCCAGATGAATACATAATAGATACCACATTCCCTGGGAGTAAAAAGAAGAAAAAATTACTTCATATTTTAAGGTGCTATGTTTGAGCAATACGGTGTTAAAATATTTTATCTTAGCACAGGGCATTTGTTTTGAAGAATTTATCTGGAGCACTCAGGACCTTTTCTACATAGAAAATTGAATGGGGAGCCTTTATTTAAGATGACAATGGGTCATATTTTTAGAAAATCATGCTTCTAGGTAATTCATTTGGCCATTAGATTAATAATCTAAGGAGTGATGGTGATAGAATAATAATATTTCTTGGTTGTTCTTCCTCTGTGCTAGATACTTCACACATATTCCCTCATTAAGTTGTAATAACCACCTTATGAGGCCAGCATTATTATCTTTATTTTACTGAAAAGGCGAGTGAGGCTAAGTTTGGGTCACATAGCCAGTAATGGATGAGCCCCTATGGCTGTGGACATCAACATCGGCGCTCTTACCATGTGAGGTATTTTCATTCTGGTGTTTGAAGGACGGAGCATGAGGAGGTTAGAAAACCATCCCTCCCCTCTTAGAACTCCATTTTTCCTTTGCTAAGTCAGAAGGAGTCAACAAAGTAGCCCAAGACTTGAGCAGTGGAATTGAGGTCCCTTTGATTAGGATGTCTTTATATGACTGGAAACAGGATTGTTTTGGCACACGCATAAAGACTCAGGCAATCTCCACATCCATCCTCAATTTTAGCAATTCGAAGCAGTTAGCTTACCCGGACAGTTTTGTATGCATTGCTAAATGAAGACACAAAAACTGCATTCGCAAAGAGAGGAAACCCAGTTAAACTAGGTTGCAAATTTGGCCCTAATTTAGCGTAGCATTTGTGATACATATAGGTTAGAGTGACATTTATATAATGGTGTGAAATATGAGAAAGTTCCAATGCTAGACACAAAGACTTTTTAAAATTGCTTTTGCCTACTTTGGTTAGTTTAAGAAACAGGAGGAAGAATTTGGTTTTTCAAGTGATGGGAAGCCTTTAAGGATGTTGGAACACAGTTTGGTCCCCTGGGGTTCTGCCTGCTGTACAATTTTAAATGTCTTTTAGTTAAAAAATTGGCCAACAAGGGAAACGTGGAGATGAAATCTCCTCTTCCTTATCTGGGAAGTGAGAAGCTATAGGTAACCAGCATAATCCAATTGTGATAGTCAAGTAAACGGACAGCTTTCGGGCTCAGAAAGCCATGAACATTCCTCTTAGCTAATACTTCTCTTGAACTGGGGTAATTATCTATACATGAGAACCTACTTTGGAGGTTTTGTCCTTATGCTTGTCTGTAGACGTGGGTTTCAGTTTAAGGAATACAGCCAGAAATGAGACTAGACAGACACATGTTTTATATAGATGCTGAAATCATGGTACCTGAAACTGTTTCCATTTCTCCAAAGAAGACCACTGGAGGGCAGTGTTTTCTCCTTTGGGAACAGCACCTGGTTTTAGATGGTGAATGCCTGGGTGTGTTAAACAGGCGTCTACCGGTTACGTAAAATTAGTCGCCCGTCTCATTCAGGCTGTGCTTGGAGCTTACCCCCTCCTGCTTACATGTCATGCAGCTTGTTGCTTGTCAAACTGCCAGTCGAATTACTTACATACCTAAAATCAATCCTCAAAGAAGATTATGTACAATATTTGTTACTTGAGAATCATTTAAAGTTTTATATTAATTAACCATTTGAGGATTGTGCAAAGTTTGATTTACTAATATAAATAGCAAATGAAAGAAAGGTGCACAAGAAGGATAGTTTTAGCCAGCGTCTTTGCCCTTCAAAATTTCAATATTTCATTAAATTTACATTAGCTTTATTTTATTTTTCTTTTTTTAAAAGATTTTATTTACTTTATTTTTTAGAGAGTGAAAGGGAGAGGGAAAGAGAGGGAGAGAAACATTGTGTGGTTACCTCTCCCGCGCCCCCTACTGGGGACCCAGGCAACCCAGGCATGTGCCCTGGCTGGGAATCCAACCCGTGACCCTTTGATTTGCAGGTGGGCACTCAACCACTGAGCCACACCAGCCAGGGCTAACTTCATTTTCAATAAAATATGTGTATCTATGTTTGCCACCAAGTCAACAAGTTAATACTTTCTAGAAGGAACAAATCAAGATTTTTTTCTAGACACTGTTTGCTATATTTTAAGGTATGTCTTGTTCCCTAGGGAGAGTTTATGAAAGAATAATTAGAAAGTTTTTATTAAAAATAATCTATTGCTGAGTATTAAATTATACAATTATACTTTTTGGCTCTGACTGATGTAGCTCAGTGGGTCAGTTGTCAACCTGCAATCCAAAGGCTGCGAGTTGGATTCCGGGTAAACGCATGTGTGAGAGGCAACTGGTCAATGTTTCTCTCACACATCGATGTTTCTCCCCCTCTTCCTCCCTCCCTTCTCCTCTCTCTAAGAATAAATAAATAAAATCTTTTTAAAAATTGTACTTTTTGGTGTTCGCATTAATTAAAAAGTGAAGCTCTATTACATATTATAATTTGTGGGGGAGGGATTTAATTTTTTCTTAAATGTGTATAATGCTAATTGAATTTTTAAATTATAGTAGTCATTTGTTTCATTTAAAAAAATAAAAATACATTTTATCTTTGTAATTTTTTCTAGCAAAAGATTGCTATTTATAACAAAATCAATTTTGTTCTAATGATTTCTTTGATTTTTTTAAATGAAATGACTAGAAGGTACCCTGGAATTATGACTGAACAACACAAAGAAACCCAAAGCAACCAGACACTTAAAGAAAAACATAAATACCAATGTCTGCATTATAAAAATTTTTTAAAAATATTTCTTTCTAAGATTATTTCTGGTTACAAAGCTAATGTGTTCATTGTAGAAATTATGGGAATAATATAAAATCTCCTATAATCAATTAGAGATAACCACTATTAATAATTTAGAGTATATCCACATAACATATTTTTCTATGCAACAATATATAGTAAAAATAGTTAGAATATATGACATTTCTCAGCGTGAGCTACGCTTTTCATTTAAAATATATCAGGAACCCTGGCTGGAATAGCTCAGTGGATTGAGCGCGGTCTGTGAACCAAAGGGTCGCCAGTTCATTCCCAGTCAGTACACATGCCTGGGTTGCACGCCTGGTCCCCAGTGGGGCCACGTGAGAGGCAACCACACATGGATGTTTCTCTTCCTCTCTTTCTCCCTCCCTTCCCCTCTCTCTAAAAATAGATAAATAAAATTAAAAAAATAAAATATATCAGGATTATGTCCCATTTCATCAAATATTTGTCAGCATAATTATTTTGAGTGAGTATATATACACCAGAGTTTACCTAACAAGTATTCTAACACTATATTTGGTGACTTCTAATTTTCCCATATGATAAACAATGTTACGATGAACATCTCTGTAGATGATATTTTCATACATCCATAATTATCTCGTTTCCATAAGTTTCTAAAAGGGGAATTTCAGAATGAAAAAGTTTTTTTCTTTTTTTCAAATTTTGAACTTAAGCCCAAAATGTCTTCCAAAATGGAAGTGCATGAAAGTGTCTGTTTTTCCATATCTTCAGCAACATTGTTTTTTTAATATTTTATTTATTTATTTTTGGAGAAGGGGAAGGGAAGGAGAAAGAGAGGGAGAGAAACATCAATGTGTGGTTGCCTCTCATGTGGCCCCCACTGGGGACCTGGCCCACAACCCAGGCATGTGCCCTGACTGGGGATTGAACCAGTGACCCCCTGGTTCACAGACTGTACTCAATCCACTGAGCTACACCAGCCAGAGCTGTTTTTTTATTGTTGACACTATTACAGATGTCCTCCATTTTCCCTTCCTTTGCTACTCTCCCTCCAGCCCCCCCCACCCACCAGCTCCCCCCTTCACCGCCCATGTCTGTGTACGTGGACTATGCACATATGTCCTCTGGCTAATCTCTTCCAGTGCCTCCCCAAGACCCCTCCCCTCTGAGATCTGTCAGTGTGTCCCATGCATCCATGCCTCTGGTTTTATTTTGTTCATCAATTTATTTTGTTCATTAGATTTTATGTGAGTGAGATTATATGGCATTTGTGTTTCTCTGACTGGCTAATTTCACTTAGCATACTATTCTCCAGGTCCATCCATGTTGTTGCAGAGGGTACGTTTGCTTTCCTTTTTACTGTTGAGTAGTATTCTGTCATGGAAATGTACCACATCTTTTTTATCCATTCATTTGCAGATAGGCACTTGGGCTGTTACCAGATCTTGGCTATTGGAAATAACACTGCTATGAACATAGGGGTGCATAAATTCTTTCTAATTGGTGTTTTGTGATTCTTAGGGTATATTCCCAGATGAAATGATTTTAATCTTCTCTAATTTAATGTTTGAAAAAAAATTTTGTTCTTCTAGTTTTTGTTACTTTTGTTACTTGAAAAATTTAATGTATTTCATGTTTATTTGCTATATATATGTTTTCATTATGGCTTGCTTTTTTCTCTACATTATTCATTTTTCTCTTGAGATACTGGGTTTCTAATATCAATTTATGAGAATTCTTCATATAGTAAGAAAAGTAACACTGTACCATACATTCTATAAGTACCTTTCCAGGTTAATATTATGTCTTATTATTGACTTTTTCACTTTTAAATTATCACTTTCTGAAATGTTTTTATTAAAATGTTTACTCTTGTATATTTAGAAAATATTTGTCACAAATATTACATATTCCTTTATATTTTCTCTGACATATTTGATGAACTTGTTTTTGCTTTTATTTCATACACTTAATGCTTTAACTAATCTGCAGTTTATTTTGATTCATCATGTCAGGTGAGTATTAGATCATTTTTTCCATTGTTAATCAATTGTCTGTGAATATTTACTGAATAACATACCTTT
Organism: Carollia perspicillata; assembly: GCA_004027735.1. NCBI lineage: Eukaryota > Metazoa > Chordata > Mammalia > Chiroptera > Phyllostomidae > Carollia > Carollia perspicillata. The sequence goes on from PVKM010000415.1 coordinate 22,488, forward strand.
TCCTATGGATTTAAAAAGACTTTGCATCAAGCTGAAAGCTTTTTCATTCCAGGGCCCACTCCTGAGATTAATTTCTGCTCCACTTTTTTCTCTCTTCTTCAACCTTTATCACAGCGTCTTAATTATACATTGTGACAGCTGGCATTGGAAGTCTCTTTTCAGTTCTTCAGTAGTTGTTTTTTTCCCAAAGTATTCATTGTGATTTTTTTCTCTTTATTTTTTATATACTTCAGAATTACTTCACTAAGTTAAAAATTCACTTGACCCTGGCTGATGTGGCTCAGTGGATTGAGTGCAACCCTGCAAACCAAATGGTTACTGGTTCGATTCCCAGTCAGGGTACATGCCTGGGTTGCAGGCCAGGTCCCCAGTGGGGGCCACATGAGAGGCAACCACACGTTGATGTTTCTCTCCCTCTCTTTCTCTCTCACTTCCCCTCTGTCTAAAATAAATAAAATCTTTTAAAAAATTCACTTGAGAGCATATGTTTTGTTATGGAAAAAGGCCAAAGATACATTAAGTGAAGAAAGGCACTTGTAGAACAGTGTATATGACATTATGCCTTCTATAATTATAAAAAGTCAGAAAAAGCATAGGAGTGCATGTGCACGCTCAGGTGCATGTGACTACATGCCCTAGAGATACATACAATTTCCTGGAAGAATAGCCAAAAAAAATTATTAACCATGGTTACCTTTGGGGAGTGGGAATGGACATTTGGAGGAAAAGTAAATTTTGCTTTTTACTATTAGTAGTAAAAAGTAGTTGTAAGTAGTTTGGACTTTAAAATTCACCTGAAACTCAAACCAGAATTACATTAAATTTATAAATGAATTGGGACATTCTTCTAACATTGTCATTTTCCCATACAGGAACACTTTTCAAAAATTTGTATGCCTCTCAGTAAAATTTTATAATTTTCTTCAGATGGGCCCGACACAAGCTCTGTAGTTTATTAGCTTATCCCTGGATATATACAGCTACAAATATAGGTAAATTATGTGTCTGTATCAATAGACTTATGCACAGGTACAGTTATACAATGTTGTATGTACATACATTATAATCGCTATTGTTTGTAAAGTTAATTTGTCTTATTGATAACTATTTTCTGATTGTGCTCTTTAAAAAATAATTGAGGGAAACTTGATTTTTTAATTTACTGGACTTTAAAAATAATCTTGAAGTAATTGGTTAGTTCAAGTTTAGGCTAAAATTATCATTTTCTGTAGAAATCCTCTAATTTTACTCAACAGAATCATTTTCATTTATATGATTTTTTTGAATAATCTAAACATGGCTTAAGAAAATAATAATTATGAGAAATATTTTAAAATATATATGTTACTTTCTGAAGAAATGCAAAAGAATAATGAACAAAATATTTATTAGTATAACTAGGATTTCCACTAATAATTTATGAAAACCTAGAGAAACAAGAAGAAATAGATATGACCTATTTTGAGTCCTATAGACTTTTCCAAATTTGTAGAAGATAATTTTATTTTTCATATTTTTTCTTTTCAAAAAGAAAGTATTCTCTTGCTATCATTCTTGACTATAAATATATAATATTCTCATTCTAAAAAACATTAAAATATTATAGAAAAAAGTACTTTCTTATGTGGTCAACCATAACCCTATCATCTAGAAAAATTTAGTTAATAATATTTTGCATATTCTTCAAGAATTAATTTTATATATATATAAAGTGAGACCACACTATACATACTGGCTTTTAACTTCCTTTTTTCTTCTAAAGTATAATCACTGCTGTCTCTTAATGTCTGTAAATGCAGATCTTCATCATTCCTAATGGCTACCATTAAAATATATATTTTATTTCATGACATTCCATAATTTATTTGATTAATTTTCCATAGATTAACACTCTGTTAGTTTCCAATATTTTACAATTAATATGCTAAAACATCTTTTTGCATTTGACACGTTATTTTTTAAGGAATAAAATGCTAACAGGAACAAGTATAAAGGACACATGGACAAAAACTAAGGGGGGTAGAAATGGGAGGGAGGTGGGGAGCACTTGGGGGGGTGGACTGGGACGGGAGTAAAAGACAGAAAATTGAATAACAATTAAAATTAAAAAAAGAAAAAAATTTCCTCAGGAAAAAAAATAAATAAAATGCTATATTGAGTCTTCATAATTTTGAGACTTTGAATAATACTGCAAATTTTGGGGGGCCTTTTTGTCCCCCCAAAAAGCCATAGTGATTTTGTTTTCAAGTCTTTCCAATATTTAGTGTTGCTATTATTTTTATTTATTTTTAAAATGTTTTTAAATATTTTATTTATTTACTTTTAGATACAGAGAAAGGGAGGGAGGAAAAGGGAGAGAAATGTCAATGTTCAGGGGAAGCACTACCGGCTGTCTCCCACACACCCCCAGCTGGGAACCCGGAACGTACCCTGACCTGGAATCAAACAAGCAACGCTTCGGTTTGTAGGCCGGTACTCGATTCACTGAGCCTCACCAGACAGGGTGCTGCTATTATTTTTAAATCTTTATCATCTGATGGTGGGAAATAGTATTTTATTGTTCTTTTAATTTCAAAAATGTGATTCCTAATGAGGTTTACTGAGTTTTCTTATGTTTAAAATCTATTGTTATTTCTATATTTGTGAATTTACTATTCTCTTCCAGTCCTGCTTTTCTTTTGGGGTACCATATATATCTTATTGTTCTTGACTCTTAATCCTTAAAGATAAAAATATTAATCTTTTGTTGTGGTATGTATTTCTTTCAGTATGTCTTTAATTTTGTTACCTTGTTCATGTCATTTTGCCATACAAAATTTTTATGTAATCAAATTGACAAGTTATCACTGAAATTCAATGTCTTTGGTGTCATCCTCAGAAAGACACTATGGTAAGATAATAATAAAAATTTTCTTATGGTTTATTATAACTATATTTATATTTTCATATTTAACACATATCTTTAACCAATATACACTTTCTTTGTTAAGACATAAGTAGAGATATAGCCATATTTTTCCAAATGATTAGTTAATGTTTCCACACCATTTTTGAACAACTCATATTTTCTTCACTAAATTTTTGGCTATACTAAAATCTGGGTCTAGATTTTATCTTGATGAACTATATTAGTGTGATTTGTATTAGTGCAATTCTGAGAATGTTATCATGTTTGGTTGTAGTAGTGCGATGCAACAAACATCCCCCAGATTTCAATAGCTTACAACCAACATTTACTTCTCTGGCATGATTACCTGAGTCACCTGTAACATTGTACTGGTTTGCTGGACACAGTGGACTTGGCTTCCTGCTCCGGGTCATGTTTATGACTGTTCCACCAACCTCTTTTATCAGGCTGAAGGAGCAATGCCATAGAACATGTTCTTCCCGTGATGAATGGTAGGAGTTCAACAGGGGTGATGAAAATTTGGCCACCCTTTAAAAATCTCAACTTAATGTATTCTCTTTTCCATCCACACTCCCACTGGTGTGAGAAAATCACATGGCCAGGCCCGAAATGAATGAGAAAGGGAAGTATAGTGCCTTCAAAGGCCATGGAGAAAATGAAGGCTTGTAAACAAATGATACTTCTGCCACTCTGAGCTAGTTATACTTTTAAGTCTCATTTTCCCCACTGTTAAAATATGATTATTGTTAAGATTCAATGACATAGATAATAAATATCAAACACATTGGCCCCTGGCATCTAGTAGTTCAGGAAATGTGTGTGTGTTTTCTCACAGTATACTATAGCTGTGCTCAAGTATACTATATACTTGACTGTGTGGAAGAGCAGACCATCTCTTCACCATTGCTCCTTCTGTTTTTGTTCTTTTTTCTTTCTCTCTTGTCTCAACACTCTTTCTTTTACAGGATTTTTTCTGACTATTCTCTACCATTTTCTTCAAGGTAAATAAACAGACTTCAGATTCCATCACACAGGTTTTCTCATTCTAACTGAGGAATGCATCTTCCTAGTCATACTACTTTTAGACGATGAGTAAGTTGTTTCAAGGTCTTACCAAGAGGAGGTTAGGGGACTACTCTTGAGACCCATAATAATCAACATATTTTCTGTTTATTAAAAAAGTCAAAACTATACAGCACAAATTTGTCAATGATGTTAAATTAATTGAAGTGGTTAGTATCCAGAAAAAATAAACGAAAATTCAATTTAGGGTAATGGTCATACAAAAATAATGCACAAAAAAAGCAAATGCAATGCATGCTCATAAACATTCAGTATACTATAGAATTGTACAAGAATGTCTAGGCAAAAGGACTAAATAGAAGGACTTTGAGGTTGACTGCAAAGTCGTGTCAACAATGTGAAAGAAAAACATACGAGTGGGGACCCAAAGAAACACAATTTATTTATAAAAAATTGTGTATTTATTCTTACACATTTAAATTCCAGTCACCTTCAGAGTGCTCTCCCTTTGATGCAATACACCCATAGAGACATTGTTTCGACCACTCAAAACAGTTTTGGAATTGGTTGATTTCGATGCCTTTTAGGGCTTCTGCTGGTTTTTGTTTCACTTTTTCCACATCAGCAAAATGTTTCCCTCTGAAGACTTTTTTCATCCAGGGGAAAAAAAAACTTGCCAGGGACCAGATCGGGTGAATAGGGAGGGTGGAGCACAGGGGCCATGCCATTTTTGGTCAAAAACTGCTGAACACTCAGCACAGTGTGGGCAGGTGTGCTTGTAAATCACTCACCGTGAAACGGCCAGACTTTGAAAGGGTCTTCAAATAAATTCACTAAAGCCAAATACAACCTCTCACAACAATGGCAGATGATACACTGATACAGGTAGATTCGTAGACCTCTCCCCTAGTGGGGGACGCCTGTTAACATGGGATCTGCCTTCCAGAAGATAATTCAGGGGTTTTGGGGGGCCTCCCTCATAATTATTCTGATTTCCTTAAATAATGTTAAGTATTCAAGGGACAGTTTCTCCTCTGTATCGTGTATTAATTATACATTTGTTTGAAAAGCATTTCCTGTTGGATCACACTTTTAAAAGATTTGGAGATCTCGATGATAATTCAATGAACAGAAAAATAACCAAAGAGATCTAATGTAGGTCCTTGAGGAAAGCTAAAGGAATTCACATTATTTAATCTTAAAGTCTAAAGTATGACTTTATTCCTATTTAATTGTAAGATTTATTTTAAGAGAAAAGATGCTGAACCAGGGTTTTCTATGTCTAAATAAGAAGAGAAAATTTATTAAAATAGACAGTTTTATGTGATTTTACAAGGATGCATTGATTGTTAGGTCAAGGAAACAGAGGTAAATATCAAGATTTAAAAATTTTTATTTCTGTAAAGAGAAATATTCTATATTATAAGTTAGAGAATAGATAATTATTATCTGGTTAAAACTACCTTTCAAAGGTCGCTGACAGACCATATTAACCCTTCTGATACTATGAGCCATGAATTAAGTTGTACAACACTTTAATCTCTATTATTCATTAATAAATTGATTAAAATATTTATGATGTAGTTTGATCATACACTCATACTGACATATTTACATAAATTTTGAACATGAGGCAAAATAGTTACAGAGTTCTAATTACAATTATTTATTCTTAATAATAATAGTAAGTGTATGAGAAATACATTTGGTCAGGATGCTCTATGGGTCATTTTGGATTATTTTTCGCAAGCATCTGATAAAATGTTGCCCAAACTATACTCATTCATTCTTGATTGTAACATAGAAATTCTGGGTTTAAATGTAGTTTTAAACATTACTTCGAGCATAGTTTTAGAGCCATACAATTTAAGTTGTTCTCCCAAGACACAAGTTCAAGAACTAAAATGCCCTTTTAAATGTTACCTGTTAGTTCTGAAAACCTGATTTTTAAAAGGTAGCATTTTCAATTCATTTAAAAAGGGGTCTTTAACACAAAAACACCCAAGAAATTCTCAGTGAAAGGGCTGTTGGGAGGAGCTGAGACATCCTTTCCTTTCAGTGTTATGAGGCCCTGGCTGTTTCTTATGTGTATGTGTATATATATGTACATGTGAGATAAGTTTTACGAAAGAATAAATGTCCATTTTCAAAAATATAACACAAACCTTTCCACTAATTTAGAACCAGTTATAAGAAACATGTTTCTGTAGAAAGCAAGAATGAAATAACATGGTTTTGGTTTTATTTCATCATCTGCCAATGGTTCTGAGAAATGTGTATGTATTCATAGAAAGCACATTAGTTTATTCCCAATTCTTGGCTCAGTGGTATAACCTTTGTACAAGAAAGCAGCGCATTTGCATATTGGAACTGGGCCAATTAATCTTGCTTTATTTTTTAGAAATATTTTCCAAAAACTACTGATATTACCGGTGCTGATTCCATTTTGGCCCCAGTCAAAGCCTGTTCTCACTTTTCTTCACTTTACCCATCTTTACCTGACTAAATGGACTTCACTGCTTGAAAGCCTTCTGATGGGTTCCATATTTCTGGTTTTATAATTACATTATTTGAACTATTGATAACTTAATATTTGTATGACTAGTAGGCTATCATAGTGTGCTGATGTCTGTGTTATTTTTGATTTAGTCAATTTGAATATCTTTTAAAGTTTTCCTTGCATTGGAGCTAGAGAGATTAATCTATTTTAGAAGGGAGTGTGATCAAAAGTGATAATCTTGATTTTTTTGGTCATAGAACCACCAATGTATGCAGGTGTACAAGCTGAAAATAGTGTAAGCTGTCTACTTTAATTTCAAAAATCAATTTAGTTTTATATTATTTTGTATTTTATTCTAACATTCAATTTTTTTTGTAAAATGAAGGAGAAATTGCACCCCGAGATTCTGCTGTCAGAACTATGATCTTAAGAGTAAAAAGATTGTTTATCCTGCCTTGTAACTTCCTGTTCCACCACGACACAAGCATGCGAGGCTTGAGGCTTGGTAGCACTCAAGACTTATTTGTTGGTTGGATGAACTGACAAAGGAATGTAATAGTATCAAAACTGGCCCTTTGGTTCTTTAAACTTTTATGTAGTTTTGCTGTTTTTTAAGCTGCAGTTTAAAAGTGCTTCGCAGACATTTTTATTTATTGTGGTTAGCAATTTGGCAGTGTTCATCAAAATTTAATACACATGTTTGACCTAGCAATTCCAGTTCTTTGAACCTACCCTATGAAATACTCAAACACACCCAGAAAGATAGGTATGCAAGGCTACTTGTTGCCTCATTGTTTTTAACAGAAAATATTTGAAAGAAACTAAGTTCATCATTGGCAGATAATTAAATAAAAGCAAGGGATATCTATACTTGGACCACTATGCAGAAATCTTAAAAGAAGGAAGTAGATGTACAATATATGTATATAGAAAGATCTCTGAGATATTGTTGAAAGTTAAAAGAGCAAACAAAACTCTCCAAATAATCTATGTGATGCTAAAACATAAGAATATGTTCTGAAATGATAGACACCACAATTTTAATTGTGTTTACCTCTGGGATAGAAAGATATATTGATGATAAAATTAAGTGTTTTAAATTGCTGACAAAGGCTTTCACTTTTTACCCTATTGTACTGGTGTATTGTTTTAATTTTTAACAGTGAGCATGCATTTATATATTAAATAATTAAGTAAGCCTGTGATTTAACAAAAAACAAAAACAATATTTCTTTACATAGAGAAAACTTTATCTTGTAAACAATTATTAAAATATAACATGAATAGTTACAATTATTCTCTATATCTCTTTCTGCTATTCCTCTCTTATACATCCCACCAATTACAAAGCTACAAAGAGCAAGCCAAGAAAAGTCTCTTTAAAAAACAGAAAAAGGGAAATAAAGATATGCCTAGAAAAATACCTTGTTCAGATTATGTCCCTCTCATGACAAATGATAAATTTACTTAACCCAGAGGATACTATTCATACACATGGTGCTGAGACCACTGGCGAAGCTGGAATGTGGATCCCTCCCAGGAAATTTCTAGGGAGATGCAGCTGATTGGTCCTACCAAAGGTTAAAGGTGGAAGAGTTCTCAAATGCTTTTGAAGGAGTAGATGCCTTCCATTTTAGCATTTTATCTGATTGTGTTGCATCAAATATTGAATAATATCTGACTGGGTTAATATTTTTCTTTAAGTAGATCTTCCATTGTTTTAATTCCACTAGGTATTAATATTTATTAGTGTATGTTCTGTTATACTATTTTCTATTTGTTTTTGCCTACCTCCCATGTGACACTATTGCTGAGACTAAGTCTTGTCCATGCCTGTGTATTTCAGCTATAAGAACTACAAAATCATTACTCATCTCTTGTCATTTCTTACTCTCTACTTTTACATATACTTGTATACAATCTAATACTTAATTATAAAATTATCTCCTGTTTCTATGTTTTCATATGAAAGCTATTTTAAATGATAAATAAGAAAGAGAAATAACGATACATAATGAGAAATTGCCATCCAAAGGAGGTGAATGTTTTAAATCTTACAAATGCTTAAACTTACTTGCTCTATGGAAACTCTTCCCTTAGATTTCAGCTACAGGTTTTGATCTCCACTTTTCAAAACTCTGCATATGTAAACCAAGCCTTTTATTATTTTCTCTGAAGCCCAATTTAATCTGAGCAGATTTCTTTCTTGAAAAGAGAAAAATTTATTATTGAGGCCAAAGGCTGTCTCATTCAATGCCATTTTGAGCTTACTTCTAACATAAGGCTAAGAAGAAAATTTAGGTATCACCTGTCACCTTAGTCTCTACAGAATCTGATCTGGTCAGTATAATCAGTTACAAACCAAATAATAATAATCATTTCCTAAAGTTTACCACTATTCTAAGTGAAAAGTGTTATGCTAATAAGATCAAACAAAAATGTAAGATAAGAATGGTATCCTTTCTGCTCCATTCAAATTCAGAAATAATCTCCCACTTTCCCAAGGGAAATTTTTTACTAAATACGTAGAAAATAAAATTTCTTTCACATATTTTTCTATTAAAGCATTCCAAGAAGAAAGAGGCAGTTAAAAACCTTAAAGTAGGAAAATACAGCATAGAAAGTGTGAGCCTTTGTTTATTTTTAATCATTCATATTATTTCCTCTAGTCTTTAAATCTACTCCCCAGTTTCTTTCTAAAAGAGTTGTACTTGTAACGTCAGTGGAAAATGAAGGCATTGTTGTCGATCAAGTAACACGAGACATGTTAATGATGTGTAACAATGAGGAAAATCCCACCGAGGTCTTAACAGTCACTCAGGACATTGGCCTCCCCTCACATCCTGTTACTTCCTTTCCCACCACCTCCTTTTCCATCAGTACTGCCATCGCTACTGAACATGAGCAGATAAGTGGTGCTGAGAGAGCTGCCACTTTCATTTAAATACAGTTCAAAATCTGAAATAGTTGATGGTCTAATGGAGAGAAAACACAAGGTAAGAGGACTTCATTTAAAATAAAGTAATAGGGCCCTGGCTGGCGTAGCTCAGTGGATTGAGCACGGGCCTGCGATCAAAAGCTTCAGGTTCGACTCCCAGTCGGGGCACATGCCTGGGTTGCAGGCCAGGTCCCCAGTAGGGGGCATGTGAGAGGCAACCATACATTGATATTTCTCTCCCTCTCTCCTTCCTTTCCCCTCTAAAGAGAAATAAATAAAATCTTTAAAAAAATAAAAATAAATAAATAAATAATTTAAAAATAGCTTTAAAAATAAAATAAAGTAATAGGGATTATTTAATTATAGTTATTTACTTGTAGGTTTGGTTTTATATAGGTATCTATATATATAAGCCTATGATTTATGATTACATATGAACATACTACATGAAAGGGAGAAAGTGGTCTGTTGTTCTATATGATCAGAGACGGCTTCTAAGAGCAGATTCCAAATATCTAAACATACAGATGGCTGATAATTCCATGCCTGTAGAAAGCTTTAAAGTTATGGTACACCAAAAGACCACCTAAATTTTTTACTTCTCCGTGACTCTCCGTGGAATGGTGGCTCTCCGTGGGACAAATGTCGACACGCACAGACACAATTATTGACCTATTTGCATAAGATGCATAACTTCGTTTCTTTGAACTTTGCTTCAAATTAAGTTTTGATGAACGGGAAATAACTTCATATATGAAGAAGAAAATTTTCTTTCTGCTTTCCATTTCTGTACACAGAACAAACAAAAACAGTGTGATAACTGGTTTCTACTTTAGGACTGTTTGTCACATAAATCTACAGAACGCACATGGGAAGAAATGCCTGTGTTGTCAGCAGGAATGAAAATTTTAAATTACTTTACTGGAACTTAAACCAGTCCTCAGGTAACCTTCCCTCAAAAGAGCAAGAAAGGTAAAAGCATCCCATTTACTGAAATGACCATTTATCTTTCTAAAGTTGATGATTTTAGTAAGATTACACTTTCTAAGACTTAACAGACCAGAAGGATTACACTTACCTGCATCTGTATGAAGGAATACCTGAGACTATTATTAGAATAATTTTATCTATTAATTAGCTAGCCTTTGTTTCTACAGGAATCAAGCTCCAGCAAATCTACTTCTAATGATTTTCGTCGTCTTTGTTCCGTGAGTCGGGAGACCATTTTTGATGTGTTTGTGCTGAGAATATTTCGGGAGCATTTCAAAATCAAAATAATCTGGAAGATCGCATCCAGCACAACTCTGGTTAAAGGTACATTACCTACCTGCAATAAACCAGCAAAAATACACTTTGCTCATTACAAAGTGGAAAAGGTATCCTGCGTTAATGTCTCAAACTTGGTGCACTTCTCTTTAGGGTACACTGAACAAATTAAACACTTTTCTTTCCCGATTTTCTTGGTTAAATGGACTTTCAATGGTAGAGCAAGCCACCTAAGTGGTTTTCCTTTGAGAAGAGAAGCCCCATAGAGACGTTGGGTTATTTTCCCCAACATTTTTGCGTTGACCGGCATACGGTCATGCTGTGAACCGGACTGGTACCGTGCCTCATGGTCTACTTCTGTAGGGCCTCGGGAACGAAGCTCCCCTACATCCCTGGGAAGACAACTCTCCATTGTCGAATTTCAAGGTAGGTCTTCATTTCTTTATCACAGCTGGGTTTTTCAACTTTGAAAAGCAGCTACTGCCTACGCAGCCTGACTTAGACTGACAAAAGCAAGGAAATCCTGGATCCATAAATCACCTTCCACCCCTTGACCTCGCCCCCCGCCATGTTCGCGTGATCACACCCAAATACCAGCTTGTGTTTACACTTTCAGTCCCGTCGGCGGACGGCCGCGTGCACGCGAGCGCTCGCTCTGTGAGCACTGAATGGGATCGCGACCCGGAGAGCTGGCAACGTAAACACAAGCTGGTATTATGGTGTGACTGGCGGTTTGTGGTCCTGTGTTTGGATACTTTAAAAATGGGCACCCTGGCAAGAACCGAAGAGGCAGAAAGCAGAACTGCTCTTAAATGACTTCTCTCGGCTTCGTCTCGCCTCAGGTAGACCCAAAATAACTTATCCGCTTGACCAGGTCCCTTTCAACCATTTGTTTTTGCCTAGCTGGCTACACTTCAACTCAACAGTTTTGTTTTCAAATGCAGGCCGTAATACTTTGCCTTTGATAATTTCAAATTATTTTCTGAGTATTTGCAAGCACTATACTTATCCAGTTAATATTTTTATCAAAATCTTCCACGTGGCAAATTCATTGCAATGTTTGATGTGTTTAAGCAAGAACCTATATGCCTCATGTGATCTTGTTTTCATCTTTGCAAGTTTGCAATAGTTCCGTTACCCCAAATGAAGATTGGCGTCAACATAACTCCGTTAGACAACATGTCTACCTAGTGTTCCTGCTTATGCTATTTTAATCATTGATTTTGAAGTTCAGAAGTTGACCTCAGGAGAAACATAAAGGGTAAAAAGCCTAAAATTTCAAGCTTTCTGTTAGCATAACATCTACTGGCATGGTAAATTTTCTCTGCAGTCTCTGTCACTTCTCCATCCTCACACGCAGTATGGCCGCTGGCTCTCCTCTATGAACTTCGGTTCTGAAATCGATTTTCTGGTAGGGTGAAGAGATGATCATCTATTTCAGGGAGAAAATTAAGGCATATAAAGGAGAAAAGTTGAAAAAAACTTAAAAAATGTCAACATAGCTCATGATATGCTTGGCTTCCTGATAAAGTATATTATCCTGCTTCTTAAAAAACAAATTTTTCTCTTTGGAATTAGGGATGCCATCACTACCAAAAATCAGTAACAAAAGAAACAGTGGGTAGCTTGGCATATCCCTCTTCTTAAATAAAAATTACAAATTGAGTTCACACCTGTTGAGGCAGCCATTCTCCACTATAAGCTTATTTCTGACAACTGTTTCTTTTAGAATCCAGTAAGTAATTGAAACACAAAAGTGATGTTCTCAATACAGTCGAGAAAGCAGTTACTGTAAAGACATAAACGCAAACAACTCGTGGTTGTAGACAGTTTTGATGTGGACTGTAGTACTTAATAAAGAAATAAGAGGGGTTTAAGCTTGGGATCTTTAGTGACATGCCACCCCTATGGAAACAAGTGAATTCAGAAGTGTTGCCAGTTACTTTAGACTGTAAAGAAATAACTTTTAAGATATCAAATCATTTGCACTAAAATGCTGTAGGGCAACAAGTTGCCCTGTTTATTTAAAACCTGTTGTCTTTGATCACTTCACAAAACCGCACAACGTGACAGACCCTTGCCATCTTGCGTCCTGGTTATCTGTCTCTGTGCAAGACATCTCCTCAAGACAGCCTGCAAGCATCTCTCAAGTTACAATAAAGGACTCACCTGCAAGTACATCAATAGTGACGGATCTGGATCATCTTATTTTCACCTGATACACACTCAGGCTCAGTTGACAACCAAACTATGGAATGAATAGATGTACTGGAAGAGTGAGTATGGCCCTGTCTTACACTCATTTTCAGAGCAACCATATGAAGATATTTTGAAGATTCAATACATATGGTAATATGTTCATATATACAAATAAGTATTTTACAAAGAATTGGTATTTTCACAGATTTAATCCCCAATACCATATACATTCACATCTCCTATGCTATAGTTCATATTCTGAAAGAAAAAGATTCCATGCTACAGGATTTCATAGCTTTAAACTTTAGTTTTCAGTTTGAGATTTTTAAAAGTTCTTTACTTCAAATATATTGTTGTAATTTTACAGAAAGTTTAGAACATCTTCAAGCCTCCAGACCTCCTTCCCACTCCTTGTAGTTTGCTCGGGCCCATTCAGTTTCTCACGTCATCACTTTTCTGAGCCACCTCATGCTGTTAGTATCTGTTGGGCAAACACATAAACAAAGTGGCCTTTCAGATTAGAAGGCGTTTGGCAAATTCCTCTCGTGGAAACCAGAGAGAAAGATAAAGTGGAGCCAGAAAACTGCAGCAAAGGCCCAGTGGAACATCTCTAGTAGTGGTTTTTCGTTCTTTTTAAAAAACAGATCATTGGTGGTGATTGCACAACACTGTTAATGTACTTAACGACACGGAACTTTGCACTTACAAGTGGCTTGAATGGCAAATTTTATATTACGTATATTTTAAACAATTTTTTTAAAAAAGAGGTTAAGATGAAGGTGAATGAGAAATTAGGGACAGACTTTAAGAACCTAACTGACCCACAAAAGAAAAAATATATACTACAACAGTGTTGCAAAGATAACTGATAAGCAGAAAAAACTAACTTTCCTCCCCATGTGTTGGAACAAACATTTAAGAATTCTTTGTTATTGGAGTTCATTTGAACACAAATATCATGTAAAGTAGCCAGAAGATAATATAAAAGTAAGACAAAATTTATTAAATACTTTTTAGTCCCTTCTCTATATTTTTTTCTAACTGGCTTTTTCCCCCCCGTTTGTTATTTTTTTAAAGCTCATGCACATGAGCATATAACTTGTCTGTGTAACTATGAATATAAATGAAAAGGAATAAAGAAAAAAGTGAAAAATAACACTGCCTTAAATACTGATGAACTTTAAGAAGTTGAATTTTTTTTAAGTAAACTCTAAGTCATACTGTAGGGCCTACTTTCCCACTTTTTAATAGCTTTCTAAAAAAACTCGAACCTTGAAGTGCATGCAATTAGAAACATGCAACAGTGAGGCTAGGCTTAGTCACAGTCCTATTTCAATGCAAGCTGCTCCTATTTTCGGTGTCCTCCAAAGAAATAGAATTAGAATGTTCTAACCTCTGCTCAGTCTGTAGGTGAAAGCAGAAAGCTGACTGTTTAAGAAATCGGGGCCGGGGTCATTTTTTTCACCAGTTTTTTCTCATGTATTATATATTAGGTAATTATACTACTATGATGTGGACAATTAAAAACAAATAATTTTGTGTGCACAATCGGCTCCAGACACTTCTGGAGAGATCGCCATGAATATGTCCCATCTGTGAGGATCAGAACATGGATTCTGCCTTATATTCACAGTATTCTATGGGTTGTGTGCCCTAGCTGTATGTTTTTAAGACTTCTCCATGATCTAAAATAGTGCAGTGTTACATAAATTCATCGAATTTTAGGATTTGATGAATTTTAAATTCATCCAGTTCAAGCACCCATCTGAGGCTTGAATCTCTCAAGTACTTACTTGGCCTTAGCATTAATATTCCTTTTTAAAAAAGATTTATTTGTTTATTTACTTATTTACTTACTTATTTATTTGTTTTAGGGGCATGGGAAGGAAGGGAGAAAAAGAGGGAAAGAAACGGCAACACAAGAGAGAAACATTGATTGGTTGCCTTCTGCATGTGCCCCATCTGGGGATGGTACCCACAGCCAGGCATGTGCCCTGGCAGAGCATCAAACTGGCGACCTTTTGCTTGGCGGTACAATGTGGGCATTGTACCAACTGAGCCATTCCAGCCAGGGCAGCATTAATGTTCTTTGAAGCAAAATGGTGGTACTGCTTAATTCTGCTGGAGCATAGACAGTCGACAACAGGAAAACTAATAAGCCAGGAGAAGACGATCCTTTCTTCATCTGCGAAAGATGTGTAAGATGGAGAACTGAATGAAATTACCTATATAATCTTGCTTAGCGAGTGCTAGAAACATAATATATACTAAAAATAGTTATATTTAAATTCATTTATATAGCACTTACTACTCCATATGTTTCAAGCTTCTAATGCTGGTTGATGTCCCCTAGATTTTGGGGCACCTGGTTGTCTGTGATAATGTTAAGGAACAGGGAAATGTTTATGTAAATGTATCATGGTACAACAATAACCCTAACACCACAAGAATCTACTATATAAGAGAAGCATCTTTATTTCATGTTAAAAAATTGCGAACTGTATCATAATATTAGACTAACTACACTTGAGTAACCTTAACTTTAAATTCACCTTCCCGTTCACTCACTAGTGCTAACATCTCAGTTACAAACTATAAAAGTCACCACATGTTTGGGAATCTTATGATAGCCTCAATAATTGCTTGTCTTCACAAATGTAAGATTGTTCTTCTACTTCATTCATACTCTTTATTGACTGGATGTTGAGAAGCACAAAAAACCTGCTAACTTCTTCATCTAAAACATACCACATGTCCATTTTTTAATTTTATATTCACATATTAAAGCCACCCCAAAACTTCCTGCTGGTTCCCTGACTGGTGTGGCTCAGTGGATGGAGTGCTGTCTTGCAAACTGAAAGGTCACTGGTTCGACTCCCATTCAAGGCACATGCCTGGGTTGCGGGCCAGGTTCCCAGGAGGGGGAATGTGAGAGGCAACTGATCCATGTATCTCTCGAATGTGGATGTTTCTCTCCCTCTCTTTCTCCCTCCCTTCCTCTCTCCCTAAAAATAAATAAATAAAATCTTTAAAAAACTTCCCTCTGGTAAAATCACAGTCGACTAGGCATTATAGTCTTCGAGCTGTTTTTAAATGTTCTTAAAGATTTCTAGTTCTCTGGCTATGATTACTTAGCAATCTGCATGTAAGTAGTCTTATTGAAGATAAATAAATTAATTAATTCATAATTTGAATTATGAGTGTGTGACCTAAAACTTCTTCAAGTAATTAGCAGCCCTGGTTTACCTGAAAGATGCAGTTATCAGGAGCATGTAGTTTAGTCTCAGCACATCTCTAATATCGGTGTTATTTAAAGCCATACATTCAGAGTCATAAGCATCTGTAGTGACAGAAGAAGCATGCAGCAAAGCACTGGCAAACTGGAATAGAATTAATTGGTTTGGGTCTACCCACTTCACATGAGAAAATAGCAACAGAAAAAAAAAATAAAAGACTAAATGTATTCGTTAGGCAGGATCAGCAATCATTCTGCCCACACATGATCTGCAATTAATTTGTAAACAAGAAGATTCATCACCTGGAGGATAATAAACTCTAGTTTTATGGACCAAAAGACTAGACAAGTAAAAAACCACTAATGAATGCACTGTGTAAACACAGGGGCAAGCATGCACATTCGTTGAGTAAGTGAGGATAACAAGGAGACTCTGTTTTGTTATTACAGTAGACCAAAAGATACATGATGCATATCTGGAGATTTTCTGGTGTTAACACTTCTCAAAACAGGGTCACTTTAAAGGCACGGAAAAGTGTTTCTATCAGTAAGGAGGGCAAAAGTTGATTTTTAGAAAGAGCATCTGAAAAACAAGCAAGGATCAGTGTAAAAAAAAAGACCTGACATAGTTACCTTAATTTTAATCATATTTTCATAGTTACTTACTAGAAAATCCTATGAATAAATAATAATCTGAAGTGATTTTAGTTTACCATCTTTGGATATGACTTGGACTATGAAGAGATGTCCCCAAACATTATTTATTGAGAAAATAAGTACTAATGGAATTATCAGTATTGTCTTACTTTGGAAAAGGTTTTGATGTGAAAACTAATTTCCTTCCTGTAAGTTACAGTTGTATAACACACCAATTTTGAACCCAAAATAAAGCGCTCAACTTTACATCTGTTCAAGTGAGAATTGCTTCTCTAGTGTCAGCAAGAAATTCTGAGAAACACAGAGGTAAAGAATCAATTTAGGGTGTTTGTCTAAAATACAGAGTCCTGGTCTCCACCTCATACTAATTGAAACACAATTCTGGAACTGGGGGCCCTGGAATCTGTATACATTTGTTACAAAATCTCCACCTGATTCTGATGAATACTAAAGTTTAAGCATGAATTTACTGGTTAATATACATATTTTCACAAGTTTCTATAAATTGTTCCTTTTTATAGATAAAATTATTTTAATAAATATATGAAAATACATTTTTAAATGTAAAAAGTAGACCTGAAATCATTTACATGAAGTAAGTTCTCAGACTTGGAGTCACCTTACCCCAGTGAGGTAAGGTGACTCTGATAGTACCATGAATGGTATTATTAATGCTGAAATGAAAAGGAAAACAAGTCAAAGGGAAGTCTTAATGCAGTAAATAGCACTGAAAAATTGTAATGCCCTGCACCTCAATTTTTAATTATAAATATAGTCAATGTACTCAAATATATCACTTATTAAGCAACTTCAGCTTTCAAAATATCTCTACTCAAACAGATCATAGAGGACTCAAAACAAATACCATAAACCATACTAAAGTATATGTAGTTCATCAATAAGAGTTATATTTGACCCAATTTTAATAACTTAATTTCTCTGGTTGATTTGATCAGAATGCATTAGAAGTAACAACTTTTAAAAGATTTATTTATGTATTTTTAGGGAGAGGGGAAGCTAGAGAGAAAGAAAGAGAGAGGAGACTTCAGTGTGAGGTTGCCTCTCACATGGCCCCAACTGGGGACCTGGCCTGCAACCCAGGCATGTGCCCTGACTGGGAATCGAACCAGTGACCCTTTGTTTCACAGTCCAGTGCTCAATCTACTAAGCCGCACCAGCCGGGGCATAAAAATAGCAATATTTCAAAATAAAGGATGGGCAGTGCTCGCTTCAGCAGCACATGTGCTAAAATTGGAACAATACACAGATTAGCATGGCCCCTGCGCAAGGATGACACACAAGTTTGTGAAGCGCTCCATATTCTTATACTTCTCCAAGGAGGACATACAGAGGGCCCAGAGACACATGAAAGGATGCTCAGCATCACTAGCCATCAGAGAGATGCAAATTAAAACCACAATGAGATACCACTTCACACTGGTCAGAATGGCCATCATAAACAAATCAACAAACAGTAAGTGCTGGCAAGGTTGTGGAGAAAAGGGAACCCTACAATATTGTTGGTGGGAATGCAGACTGGTGCAGTCGCTGTGGAAAATGGTATGAAATTTCCTCAAAAAACTAAAAATGGAGCTGCCTTTTGACCTGGCAATTCCATTACTGGCACTATACCCCAGGAATCCTGAAACACTAATTCAAAAGGACCTATGCGCCCCAATGTTCACAGCAGCACAATTTACAATAGCCACGTGCTGAAAGCAACCTAAGTGCCCATCAGTAAATGAGTGGATCAAAAAACTATGGTACATTTACACTATGGAATACTACACAGCAGAAAGAAATAAGGAGCTCCTACCCTTTGCCACAGCATGGATGTAACCAAAGAATATTATGCTAAGTGAAATAAGCCAGATGATAAAAGAAAAATACCATATGATCTCACCTATAAGTGAAACCTACTCAACAAAACAAGTGAGCAAAATAGAACCAGAGACATGGAAATACAGAACAAACTGACAGTGACCAGAGTGGGCGGGAGGGGATAACAAGGGAAAGAAAGGGAAGGGTCAAATCGGGGAATTGTATAAAGGACTCATGGACAACACAGGTGTGGGGGGAAGGATTGAATGTGGCTGGTGGGGGGTGGGTAGGACAGGAAAGAGTAATGGGGAAAAATGGGGACTATTGTAATTGAACAACAATAAAAATATACAAAGGTTGGGCAAAGATGACATTTGTTCTAGAAGTTAATTTTTAAAAGTAACATTTGGAAAGAAAAAATGTTTATTAAAAAAAACAAGCCCAAAATACTAGACTAGACTAAAATACTGTAAAAAGTGAACTTAAAAAGCATAGTTATGTGGGGCTGTTTAATGTAGGATCAAACACTAGAATGATTTTGTGTAGTGCTATAACTGATGTTCTAATAACTACTAAATCATCAGGCAGCATGTTTATTATGCTCTAGATTAAGAGAGAGAGATGTATCGCTCAATTTAGAAAAATTGTGTCCTGGTTGGTGTGACTCAGTGGATTGAACGCAGGCCTGGAAACCTAAAGGTTGCCAGTTTGATTCCCAGTCAGGGCACATTCCTTGGTTATGGGCCAGGTCCCCAGGTGGGGACATGTGAGAGGCAACTGATCAGTGTTTCTCTCTCTTTCTTTCTCCCTCTCTCTAAAAAATAAGTAAAATCTTTTTTAAAAGAAGATTTTAATCCAAATTGTCTAAAATTAACAATTTGTTTAGATTTTATTTATTCATTTTTAGAGAGAGGGGAAGACACGGAGAGACATATCAGTGTGTAGCTGCCTCTCACGCAACTGGTAGTGGGGACCTGGCCCACAACCTAGGCATATGCCCTGACTGGGAATTGAACTGGCGACCCTTTGGTTTAAAAATTTGGTTTAAATTTTTTATTTTTTTAAAGATTTTATTTATTTATTTTTAGATAGCCAGGAAGGGAAGGAGAAAGAGAGGGAGAGAAACATCAATATGTGGTTGCCTCTCATGTGCCCCATACTGGGGACCTGGGCCACAATCCAGGCATGTGACTTGACTGGGAATCCAACTGGTGAGCTTTCGGTTCATCCGCCCTCGCTCAATCCACTAAGCTTCACCAGCCAGGGCTAAAATTTAAATTTTTTAAATTGTAAAGAGATAAAATTTACCTATTATTAAAACTCATCAGCAGGATTTGCCTCAAAGGAAGACAAGGTTATTTCCAAATTAGCTTAAAAAAAAAATAGATTGTGTTACTTAGACATAGGCGCCATCTAGTGGCAAAAGGAATAGTTTCAGGGCAATTGTTTAGATTTTGGATTAAGACAATATGGAAGTGCCTACATCCAGAAATCTTGTTTAAGGTTTAAAATAATTGTCAATTTTTAATTGTATGGATTAAATTGAAATTATTTAATTTCATAAGTCTTTGTGATATAACTCATTATATCACAACGTGAGGAAGAAATTGAAGTTGATGAAGGCAGATCAACATAAACAAAAATAAAGGGGAAATAAAATGAAAAATAACCACAAATAGAGTTAAAGGAAAAACTTTATTGAATATTGATTATGGATAAGCATGTAGGTAAGCCTAACATTGAATTGAAAAATAAAATAATGATTAATTATAAGAATCTTGAAAGCAAGATGGAACTGGAAGACAATAATATGGAAGATGAAACAGGAGTTTATTGGAATTCAAGTGTCTTAAGATCCTTGATTTGAAGAAATGAGAGAGATATTGGCTAAATATACATTGATAAGTTAAATAGTCATGTTAATATATAAGGGTAGCAACTAAAAATGGCTAAATGTATAATGCTCAGGCAAAATCAATGGGTTTCTAGATTATATACAATAATTATAACAATAAATGCATTACAAATATTAGCCATTTAATCCTCACAACAATTCCATTGAATAAGAAGCATAACTGTCTGCACCCTGACTTTAAAATTTATACTCTTTAACCACTATGCTAGTGTTTTTTATGTATGTCTTATTTGGTTACCATTGTATATATGTCAATATTTTTACACAGTTGACAATAAAGAAGAGTAAATGTGGCATGAAAAGATAACAAAAGGCTAACAATCAGTGTACAGAACTGAAGTCTTCATAGTTTAAGAAATAAGGACTATAATATAATATTTGTTCTTGGCAATATGTAAAGGATGGGAAGAGATAGAAGCATCCCTATAACTAAAGTACCAGAAACTAGAAATAGATTTGATGATATGTGATCATTTGTTACAGGAGAAGGATGACATTCCAAGTCAATATGATGAGTAGAAAATAATAAATGGAAGAACAATTAGGTAGTAATCTTGGAAAATGTGGATCTGGAGATCTATGCTACTCCTTATGTGAAAGTAAAATCCAGATAGATCAAATTTTAAACGTGAAAGTCTTTGAAGAAGGAAGGTATGATTGTTTAACAATTTTTATGCTGTAAAGTCCTTTCCTGAGTATGTACTACCTAGAAACAAAAGCAATGTCATCAGATTTTTTTGAAACTTTTATGCAGTGAAAACGGCATAAACAAATCTGCAGAGGACTCTAGGTTTTTCCCATCCACCACCTCAGCAGAGCAGTTCTCCATTTATCTGCTTTGTATATTGATGCTGCATGTAAGATACCATTTGACGAAATGTTCGAACACTGGAATAGGAAAAAGAGGAGGAAGAAGTTGAAAACCACTCTCCAGTTGTGCACCCAGAACAGCTCAGTGATACAAAGTCAGCAGCATACTGTGGTCCAGACCTGTGCTGTTTTCTTTCCTTTTTACCACCTCTTTGTTAACATTAAATGAAGCACCATACTAGCAATTGAAATAAATCTTTTGAAGTAATTAAATAAATAGCCTATTGACTTTTTCAAATTGTGTAGTATTTAGCAGTTTTGACTGGTTTTAATTTTTTGCATGTGTCCCATTATTGATTATTTAATTACTTATTATAGCACTGTAGTCTAGAAATATGCAGATTAGAAACATTGAGCAGCCTATTCCAAGAATGTACAATGTATTTGTTGCTTTTAGAGTTATTTTTCCATACCTCCCAACAATGAAAAAATCATTAGAAGTGATTTATAACGTAATGAAATTTGGCATTATGCCAAATTTTGAGGAGCTATCCTCTTTGAGGCAATTCTGTATCACAGATACCATGGTTAGTATTTCAACTCTAGCAAGCCTTTTTGCATCCTAGTCTGACAAAGTTACATCTATATCATACATCTATAAAAGATTTGATGTGTTACATGTGAATATTATTTTTAAATGTTTTTGGTCAGAATGATTAAATTGCTCTGTTGAGCATTAATAGCCCAATTATGTTTTAAAATGTAAAATAAAAATGATCTCTTAGTGAAGAAAATAAGCTGCCCTTTTTTATTGAATAATTCTTAATCAAGTTATTTGTTGTCTCAGAATTACCACTTTCAAATCTTTCACTCAACCACTGAGATTTCTTTAAAATGTCACCATCTATCTGTAAAGAACTCTTGTCATTTTGTCAATGAATATTAAATACTCTCCATGAATGAAGTCATTTTCACCCAAATCATTAGGAAATTCATCTATTACACTAACATTATAAAGCATTCAGGTTACTGCTTAATTTAGTAAATGCACAGTAATTATGGAAAATCAAAAAATGCTAAGAAAACTAATATAAAGATTAAAAGAGTTTATAGTGTACTAATCTATAAATCAAGTAAGTTCATTATAAAATAGTTATACTCTAATAATAGGATTCTTTATAGACCCAATTAATATCATCCGACAAAGATGATCTTGTGTAAGCTACCACATAAGAGGCCAAGAAAGCTTTGAAGTTTAAATAGAGAACATTTTCTGATCCTTAACACATTCTGACTTAATTTTCATATTTGTAAGTGGATCAAGTTTATTTTATAAAAGGTTTGGGGCTTTATGTAAGTCCAAACCAATGAGTCACTAACATTTTTATACTTAAAGTAGGAGATAATTGTCAGTTTGATGATATTGAAAGTTCCTTAACTACAATACATAGCTAGCTTATTGTTAACTCTCTGCTTGAGATAGTTGAACCGCAATTTTCTTCTAAGACCCCAAGGATACAGTGATGAGGCAGACGCAGTCCCTGTCCTACGAGCCTGAGGTTGAGTGGGTAATTAATAAAAGCTGACATTCTTTTTACAGGTCCAGCAGTGCGTTAAATATATTATATACCATTTTATTTAGTCACATAATCCTACAAGGTTGTTAATATTATTATTTTGATTTTCCAGATAAGAAAACTGAGGCTTATAGAGATTAGGTGATGTGCCCAAACTAAGTAAGAAATGGAACTGGGGCCCTGGCTGCTGTAGCTCACTTGGTTGGGTGTCGTCCTGTGTACTGAAAGGTCGCAGGTTTGACTCCAGTCAGGGCACATGCCTGGGTTGTGGGTTCCGTCTCCAGTTGGGACACATGCAAGAGTCAACCTATTGATGTTTCTCATTTTGATGTTTCTTTCCCTCTCTTTCCTCTCTTTCTCCCTCTCTCTGGAATCAATAAAATAAAGAAATGGAACTGGGACTTGATTCTAGAACTTTCAAATACCACAGTATGGGTTATTGTAGCTGTATAATAAGTCTTGAAGTCAGCTAGTGTAAGTCCTTCAATTTTGTTCTTTTTCAGAGTTGTTTTGCTTATTCTAAATCTTTTGCATTTCCATTTGAATTGTAGAATCAGCTTGGGAAGAATCTTAATATTGAACGTGGTTCAATTTCTTAGAAACACTTCTATCTTTTGGAACCTTGCTTTAATTTTTTAAAGGAGGCCCAGACCTGCATGTTGTCTAAGGACAATTGTTCCCCACTACTGAAGCATACCCTACTTGGTGCCCTAGCGATACTGCTTCAGTTATGAGGGGTTTCTCCCCAAGTCTATTGCTGTTGGAAACAAGAATTATTTCTGGCCCCCACCAGGCTGTCACCATCCCACCTAATCCTTTCACATGGTCCTTTCTCCAGCCACACGCAATGCACTGATCACCACTGAACGCAAGGGGTCTCTGTGAAGATCTCTGGCATTCTCCCTCTGCGTCCCTCTCCTGTCTCATTCTCAGCCCTGTGAATTCTAGCAACCTGGCTTCCCAAGACTCCCATCTCTCTCTCCTGAACTCAGGGACACCTCGGGGTTCTCCCTTCCTATGCTGAGGCTTGGAAACTTTCTCTGGCGGGGTGTCCAACCGTTTGGCATCTCTGGGCCACACTGGAAGAGGAAGAGTTGTCTTGGGCCACACATTAAATACATTGTACACAAAATCACAAAAAATATCATAATGTTTTAAGTAACTTTACAATTTTGTGTTGGGCTGCACTCATAGCCGTCCTGAGCTGTATGTGGCCCAGGGCCACAGGTTGGAACCCCCTACAAAAAGTAGGGCAACTGGGGGAGCTAGAGGACTCTCCTTATTTGTTTTCCATCTGTCAGAATTCATTTTCCTTTGTTGTTCCATGTCAAATGTCTGAAGTTTCATTGTTTTCTTCCTTCCTACTAGAAATGACAGTATCTTCTTTTGCAGTTAACCATTAGGTTGTAAAGAAAAGGGATATGTGTAAGTACTTCATGCTCTTAATAGAAAGCTGTTTGCCCATACTTCCTTCTTTCCCCTTCCGACACGCTGCTGTGTGAGAGGACAGTGGAGCAGTTGGGCAGGAGGACCATGGATCCCCGACAGCTTCACAGCACAGGGCCACCCTGAGCCCCTCACCACCTTGAACTTTCATGTGAGGTAGAAAAAATGCTACCGCTTGGTTAAGCCATTACTATTTTGGTCTTTGCTAAAAAACAACTAATGTGCCAGCCAATTTAGCCATGGGAGGTAAACAACTTCCATAGAGTCCCTTTATAAACCTAGATTTAACTATGGACTATTCAAAATCATAGTCCAGTGTTTCCCAAATTCGGGTCATTTCTGCATTATTTTCACAATTTTTCCCACCCACATACTATTTGTGTTATTGTTTGCTTTATATATTTGTAACATAGATGCTCTTAAAAATTGAATGTTATTTTAAGACATAATAGACATTAATTCAAGGGTCAGACATGCTCTTTATATATTTTTCTAGTACACATCAAAATAAGTATATATCTATTGATACAAACTGTCTATGGACATTTTGTGCCACCGGTATTCATGACAAACAATGAGAAAAACATTGTACATTTATTTTTCCTCTCAATCACTTTACACAATGACTTACATAGATCTCAATGAACAGAGAGATCAGTCTCATCGGAGGGCATTTATTACATTACACACTTTACCCACTTCATCCCCCCAATTTGAGTTTCCAGGATAGTTGTTAACAAATCTCCTCTGTTATCTGCAAATATAAAGAACAAACTTGTGACTTCTCAAGGTTCATTATGAGGTGTAGCCTCCTTGGAGCTGCATTCCAGTCTCAGGGAATAGCTAAGCCTATGCATCTGCCTGGTTCAGAAAGGAGATGATCATATGCAATCCAAAGTGTCATAGAAATCTAATATTATCCTTGTTTCACTTTAGAAAAAATAAATTGTAGCAAGAAGGAAATTACACTAGTTGCACATAAGTTGCTTTTCCATAAAAAAATTACTGGGTACTATGAGTTTTGACTTTGCTGCTAACTCACTGCGTGACCTTTCCTATGCTATGTGTCCACTTTGGGTTTCATTGAACTGAAGTACAAAGTTAAGAAAGCATGCAGAAAAGGACAAATAACTTCATAACAAAGAACGTGCCAAAGTCATTAGTTGGCATTTCAGAAAAGAAAAAGTATAAATGACCAGCAAACACATGAAAGTTGTTCAACCTTATTAGTAATAAGAAGCATGCAAATTAAAGCAAAATGATGTTGTTTTACTTACATTAGATAGGCAAAAATTATTAAGTCTGACAAAATGTAATGTTAGTTATGAGGCACAGCAATGAGAAAGTTTGAATATTATATTGGAGTACAGTTTGGTATTATCTAGTAAAACTGACATGCGTGCCTTGACTTCTGGGTATGCACTCTAAACAATCTCTTAGTCAGACCAAGGAACACAGAGAATGTTTATAGAAGCATTCATAACACCAGCACCTGGAAACAAGCCAGACGTCCATCAGCTGGAGAATGGGTAGTGAGATAGTCATACGACGATGAAAAACCTGGATAGCAGGTAGGCACGGACAATGGAAGTCTGCAAGTCTTCAGAATGTACATGATACAAACTTGAAGCCTGAATGAAATGATACATAGAGCCCTGTAAAGTGAAAAGAAACTGGTAGAGAACGGCAGAGGATAAGGGGTCATCAAATTGCCTTTTCAAAAAGGCAGCAGAAACAAAGGCTTATACACTAGTTCCCTCTGATCCATGGGGAATACATTATAAGACCCCCAGGAGATGCCTGAAACCACAGATAGGGCCTAAACCCCACACAACAATGTTTATTCTAAAACATACATAGCTATGATAAAGTTTAATTTATAAATCAGGCGCATTACCAGATTAACAACAATAACAAAATGGAGTAATTATGTAAGATTATATTGTGATCTTGTAAATGTGATCTCTCAAAATATCTTACTGTTTCATACGTACCACTTTTCTTGGGATGACATGAGATGATGCAAGTCTATGTGATGAGACGGAGTGAGGTGAATGACAGCATTGATGAAGACTCAGTCCACTAGGCTGGTAGTACATACAGCACGGATATACTAGACAAAGAAAGGGGTGATTCACACCCTGAGCAAGACAGAGCAGGATGATGCGAGATTTCATTATGCTACTCAGAATGGCATGCAATTTAAAACTTATGAATTGCTTATTTATTTTTTATCCTTACCAGAGGACATGCTTATTGAATTTAGAGAGAGGAGAAGGGAGGGAGAGAGTGAGAGAAACATTGATGTGAGAGAGAAACATCAATGGGTTGCCTCTTGTATATGCCTACACCGGACTTTAACCCACAGTCGAGGCATGTGCCCCGACTGGGATTCAAACCCATGACCTTTCGGTTTACATCTGATGCTCCAACCAACTGAGCTACACTGGACAGAGCAGGAACTGTTTATTTATGGGATTTTCCATTTAATATTCTGCACTGCGACTGACCGTGGGCAACCGAATCAGCAGAGAGCAAAACTGCAGGTAAGGGGGGCTACTGTAAAGTCTTTGTTTTAATAATCACCTGCCATGAATTTTCTTTGAATGCTATTTTCTATCTTTTTCATGAGGTTTTTTTTTTTCAGTTAAAAACCCCTTGTAATGTGTAAAATTATCTTGTACTGTAATCACCCTCTTTTTTAATCTTAATAGTATGCTGGGTTTCTGGACTTAAAGTACATCAATGTGAAATCATTTGAGTTACTCTGTATACTTTATTTACTTTGCTAGAATACAGGAAGTTACATTTTAGAGCCTTCTTGAAAACAGAGGTTATGCTGTTTACATACTAGAAAATTCGATATAGACTTGGGACTATGATTTATCCTCCTTATGATATTTCTTCTTTGCAGATGCTAAGAAATAAGGAAATTATTTGAGAAGATTAAATTTTATTGACACCAGGGATATTCAGGCCACATCACCAAAAATTTATGGCAATATCAGTAGTGCCTTTTAAATTAAATGACAAATTGGAAGTATTTAACAACATATGGTCGTTTTTTCTTGACATATATGATTAAGAATATACTTTTTATCAAAATGTAAAATACCATCTGGCACAAGTAACAATTATTCTATTGGTCTTATACATTAAATTAATTCACTGTACTTTAAAAAGTAAATATTTTCCTATTTTTTCTGTTTCTTGTGCTAGATCTGTATTTATTTATAATACTCAGAAACTGCATTATTCAAAAACTATAATTAGGTATAACAATTAAAACTGACTTTGAATTTTGGGCAGAAAAAATGTGTTTCTTAAGTTCTTTCCAAACAGTTCTCAAAAATTAAAATGGCAACAGCCCTTTTCTGATATTCATAATTGTAAAGCTGGGCTATCGGGAAATTTGCTGTGATGATGTCCTGTTAGACATACAGTCAGACTTTGTATGTGAAAGGAATTATATGTATATGCACATAATGTCCTTTACAAATGGGAGGAAATTTTTATAAGGTTGATGCAATTTGAGCGGGTTCATAGTAATGCTGCTCTAAACAGAGACAGTCATTCATTTAACAAACCCGCCATGTTCAGAGGATACCAAATGAGTAGGAGAGCTTCTCTGACACAATGTGTATGTTGCATGTTTAACAATGTGGACTTTTGGCAGTTTATGCTTTTAAGACATATCAAGCGTTTCATAATTCCATACAAAGCCACAATGGGACTTACCTAAACAATGAATGCTTTAAGCTTAGCATGTAATATTCATCTCAGATATGTGGCTATTTAGATTCCATAAATTTGTTTTTATGGCAGATAAGTTTTATTTATTTGTTTATTTACTTACTTGTTTGTTA
Source organism: Carollia perspicillata (assembly GCA_004027735.1). Taxonomy (NCBI): domain Eukaryota; kingdom Metazoa; phylum Chordata; class Mammalia; order Chiroptera; family Phyllostomidae; genus Carollia; species Carollia perspicillata. Next base: position 50,649 of record PVKM010000415.1, read on the forward strand.
AATTTGTTGGGGTGACATCGGTTCATGGGGTCATATAGGTTTCAGGTGTACATCTCAGTGATCCGTAATCTGGGTACTGCATTGTGTGCCCACCGTCCTAAGTCAAATCCTCTTCCGTCGCCATGTATTTGGCCCCCTTATAGCCTTTACTCTCCTCCCACCCCCTTCCTTCTGGTGACAACCATGCTGTTGTCTGTCTGTGTCTATGAATTTTAGTTTTATATCCCACATATGAGTGAAACCATATGGTTCTTAGCTTTTTCTGACTGACTTACTTTGCTTAGCATAATAGTCTCAAGATCCACGCATGTTCTCACAAATGGCAGTATTTCATCTTTTACTATGCACCACGTCTTCTGTATCCAATCCTCTATCAAAGGACACTTTTGCCATCTCCATGTCTTGGCCACCATGAAAAATGCTGCAGTGAACACAGGAGTGCATATATCTTTATGAATAAATGCTTCCAAGTTTTTCAGGTAGATACACAGAAGGGGGATTTCTGGGTCATGTGGTAACTCTATTCCTAATTTTTTTGAGGAACTCTATACTGTCTTCCACAGTGGCTGTGCAGTTTACATTCCCACCAGCAGGGAATGAGGGTTCCTTTTACTCCACAACCTCTCCAACACTTGTTATTACCTGCCTTGTTGATAGCTGTGCTAACAGGTATGAGATGGTATTGCATTTCAGTTTTGATATGCATTTCCCTAACAGCTAGTGAGATTGAACATCTTTTCTTTCTTTTCTATTTTTTTTTTTTTTGGTTTACATCTGCCACTTCATTTATTTATTTTTATTTGCAGGAGGAGTGGAAACAAATCTTTAAGGGTATTTTCAATTTTTTTCCCCTCAACATGAGTCATTCAAGTACAACCAACTATAGAAATGTAGCAAAGTAAGGGAAAAGTAGCACCACAACCCAATAGGCAAAGGTTGGGGGGAAGAGGTGGGTGCAGTCCGCCCATACCATATGCATAAGTGCCATGTGAGTCACCTGCTCAGGACCGCCTCCCTGGAGTGAACAACTTTTCATATATCTGTTGGCCACTCGTATGTTTTGTTGGGAATGGTGTCTGTTCAAGTCCCCTGTCCAAGTTTTAATTGGATTGTTCATTTGTTTGGTGTTGAGTTGCATGATAAAGTTCTTCATATATTTGGACATTAACTCCTTGTTGGAGCTGTTGTTTGCAAATATCATCTCCTATGCAGGTGGTTGCCTTTTTGTTTTGTTGGCAGTTTCTTTTGTTGTGCAGAAGCTTTTTAGTTTTACATAGCCTTATTCACTTATTTTTGCCTTTAGTTCCCTTGTCCTCGGGGTCAAATTCATACAATGTTCTGTAACACCCAGGTCGATAAGTTTAGTACCTATGTTTTCTTCTATTTAATTTATTGCTTCAGATCTTATATTTAGGTCTTTGTAGACCTAAATTATTAAAAATTATCTTTTGTACATGGGGACAAACTGTAGTCTAATACCATTCTTTTGCTTGTGGTTTTCCAATTCTCCCAGCACCATTTATTGAAGAGGCTTTTTTTCCCCATTGAGTGTTTTTGGCTCCTTTTCAAAAAACTATCTGCCCATATACATGTGGTTTTATTTCTGGGCTCTCAATTCTGTTCCATTGGTCTGTGTCTGTTTTTCTGCCAATAACATGCTGTTTGGATTATTGTAGCTCTGTAATATAATTTGAAGTCTGGTACTGTGGTACCTCTGGCTTCATTCTTTTTGCTCAGTTCTTTTGTAGTTTCGTACAAATCTAATGATTTTTTGCTTTATTTCTTTAAAAAATGACACGGGGCCCTGTCTGGTGTAGCTCAGTGGATTGAGCGAGGGCCTGCGAACCAAAAGATCGCGGTTCGATTCCCAGCCAGGGCACATGCCTGGGTTGCAGGCCAGTTCCCAGCAGGGGACACACGAGAGGCAACCACACGTTGATATTTCTCTCCCTCTCTCCTTCCCTTCTCCTCTAAAGATAAATAAATAAAATAAAATAAAAAATGACATGGGGATTTTGATGGAGATTGCATTAAATCTGTATATCGCTTTGGGTAAGATGGACATTTTAACTATGTGGATTCTTCTAATCCATGAACATGGAATATCTCTCCATTTCATTGTGTCTTTTTCAATCTCTTTTAATAATGCTTTGTAGTTTTCAGTATATAGGTCCTTCACATCCTTTGTTAAGATTCCATAAATTTGGTTATTTGTTTATTTCTTAGAAAATTATTTTAAGAGGGGCTGTATCTGGATTTAAAATATTTCTGATCCTTTTGGGCATTCTTAGCAAGGAAACTACTTGGACAAACACTACATCAATTTTCAGTACCTACTTTGGACAAGTCATGTTCTCTGTTCTCAAGCTTAAAGTTTAGATAGGAAGGTAGACAAGTAAAACAAGGATGGTAGAGTAACCATCTTTCATTCATAAGGTAATGTACATGGCAGGTCTTAACTGACCACACTTCAAAAAAACGGGGTGGAATGCGGGGATCGGAGATGGAAGGACATTTCAGATAGGAGAAACAACAGATTTGAAGATTCTGAGGCATAAAACAACACGAGTATCCACAAATACTTTGGTCTGGCCAAGAAAAGGGATAAACTAACAAATTTGAGAGTTATTTCTTCCTTTAAACCAACTTGATTATAATAGAAATTATATGCAATAAAATGTACCTATTTCACATGCACAGTTTGATGCGTGTTCACGAACGACCATCACAATAAAGACACAGAACATCTCCAACAACCCTAACGGGAATTTCACACTCTGAGCAGTCAACCCTTCCACCTCACGTCACTTGGAATCCCCACGATAACCCCTGATCTGCTTTCTGTCACTACATCCTTGATTTCATTTGTACAGAGTTTCATTAAAACAGTATTATTCGTTCTGGGATGGTGTGGCTCTGTGGATTGAGCATGGATCTGCCAACCCAGGGGTAGATTCCCAGTCAGGGCACATGCCTGGGTTGCAGACCAGGTGAGGTCCCTAGTAGGTGGTGCACAGGAGGCAACCACACATTGATATTTCTCTCCCTCTTTCTTGCTCCCTTCTCTGTCTAAAATAAAGAAATAAAATCTTTAAAAAATGGTATTATTCAATATGTACTCATTTGTGTCTCACGTCTTTTCTTCAGTATGATATTTTTGAAAGGCATCCTCATTGTTGCACATGTTAGTAGTTCCCTTTATATTGCAGAATATTATTGCATTGTAAGGATATACCACCTGGCGGTATAAATGGATTTATCCATTTGATTTATCCAAATGATTTATCCATTTATCACCTGGAAAACATATCATTTCCAGTTCAGGGTTCTTATTAATAAAACTGTTATGCCCTGGCTGGTGTTGCTCAGTGGATTGAGCACAGGCCTGTGAAGCAAAGGGTCACTGGTTCGATTCCCAGTCAGGGCACATGCCTGGGTTGCAGGCCAGGTCCCCAGTAGGGAATCCATGAGAGGCAACCACACATTGATGTTTCTCTCCCACTCTTTCTCCTTCCCTAAAACAACAACAACAACAACAACAACAACAAACCTGTTATGACCTATTATGTTCAAGTTTTGGTGTGAACATAGGATATTTAATTATTTTTGGTAAATATATAAAGTAGAGTTATTGGATGAAATTGTATTTTTTACTTTATAAAAAAATGCTTGGACAATTTTCAAAGTTGTTGTACCATTGTACTTATTGTTTGTATGCTATACATTTTTTATCCTCTTAGTTTCAACATAGTTCTGTCTCTAGTGAACTGCATATAGTTCTTTTTAAACTTTTTACCTATTCTGCCAATTGCTGCCTAGTAATTGAATGTTTAATCTTTACATTTAATGTAATTACTGATAAAGTAGTATTTACACCTGCCATTTTGCTATTTGTTTTCTAAATATTGTACATCTTTTTATTTCCTTATATTTCTTCATTACTGCTGCTCTTTGGGTTAAATACATATTTTCTTGTGTACCATTTTAATTTCCTGCCATTTATTTTATTATATGTTTTTTAGTATTTTCTTAGAGGTTGCTCTGGGGATTATAATCACTGAGTTACAACAATATAGTTTGGACTAATACCAACCTAAATTTTTTTAAAAAATTTTAAATTAAAAATTTTTTAAATTTAAATTTTAAGATTTTAAAATTTTTATTTTTTTTTTAATTTAAAAATTTTTATTTTAATTGTTCAAGTAGTTTCCTGTCCAACTTAACTTTAATAGTATGCAAAAACCTTGCTGCTGTAAAGCTACATTCTTTCTCCCCTTGTTTATGCTGTTACTATAATACAAATTACATCTTTATACTTTCAATTAACACAGGTTTATAAATATTGCTTTATGCAGTTGTCTTTTAAATCATTTAGCAGACAAAATGAATTACAAACAAAAGTATATCTTTACTGTCTTTTATATTTACTTATACAGTTACCTATACAAGTGTCCTTTATTCCTTTATACGATTCGAGTTATTGTCTAGTGTCCTTTCATTTCAGGCTGAAGGATTCCCTTTAGTATTTCTTATAGGGCAAATTTCCTAGTGATAAATTCTCTGTAATTTTTTTAGGCATATATTTGAGGAATATGTTAATTTCTCCTTCTTTTTTGAAGGATAGTGTGTTTAGATACAGAAATCTTGGTTGAAAGTCTTTTTTTTTCTTCAGCATTTGAATGTCATCCCACTACTTTCTGCTTCTGTAACTTTGGCTGTAAATCTTATTGAGAGTTATGTGATAAGTAGTTTCTCTCTTGACACTTTCAAAATTCTCTCCTTGCCTTTGACTTTCCACAGGTTGATTATAATGTATCTGGGTGTGAATTTCTTTAATTTATTTGAGTTGGAGTCTTATGCATCTTTGATGTATAGATTGTTTTTCATGAAATTTGGGAAGAATTGAACATTATTTTTCAAACATTATTTCTGCCTTTTTCTCTTTCTCCTCTTCTTCTAGGACTCCCATTATACCTATGTTGTTATGTTTGATTGGGTCCCACAGGCTTCTGAGGCCCTGTTTATATTTCTTTATTCTATTTTTTACAGCCCTACTTCAGAGTTTTACAAATTTAGTTTAAGACCAGAGCAAGAAAGTGAAAATCATAATAAGTAAGTCACACTAATTCTTTGGTTGACCAGCACATATAAAAGCTATTTTTATACTGTTCTGCAGTCAATTAAATGTGCTATAGCATTATGCCTGAAAAAATAATGTCAATATCTTAATTTAAAAATACTTTATTGTTGCCCTGGCCACTTGGGTCAAGGTGCATATGATAGGCAACTGATCAGTGTTTCTCCCTTACATTAATGGTTCTCTCTCTCTCCTCTCTCTCTCTCTCTTCCCCCATCTCTCTCTCAAATCAATGAAAATATGTCTTCAGGTGAAGATTAAAGAATACTTTTTTGCTAAAAAACCTAACCATCATCTCAGCCTTCAGTGAGTCATAATGTTTTTGTTGGTAGACGGTCTTGCCTTGATGTCAATGGCTGCTGACTGATCAGGATGGAGGGTGCTGAAGTCTGAGGTTGCTATAGCAATTTCTTATAATAAGACAACAATGAAGTTTGCCACATCAATGGACCCTCCCTTTCATGAACAATTTCTCTATAGCAGCAATTTACAAATAGTGCTGCAAGAATTTTTAAAACATGCAATACCTGACTATTTAGTCAGGGGCACTGACCTCTTTTCTCTTAGATTGTCAAATAAAAAAATGACAACAGCCAACATAATTGCTGTCTGGTGTGAATGAATCAAGTTATACTTATTCTTTTTTGTCAGATCAGCAGAAAATATATTATTTGGTGTGCCACAGAATTTTAGTAATTAATTTCTGTGTGCCATGAGATGAAAAAGATTGAAAATCGCTTCTCTATGGTATGTGATGCTGTTTGATCCACAGTAGAATTTCCTTCAAAATCAGAGTCAATCCTTTAAAACTCTGAAGCTTTATCAACTAGGTGTATATAATATTCTAAATTCTGTGTTGTCATTTCAACAGTCTTTATAGTGTTTTCAGCAGGAGTAGATTCCATCTTAAGAAATCACTTTTTTTGCTCATCCATAAGAGGCAACCTCTCATCCATTAAAGTTTTATGCTGAAATTGCAGCAATTCACTCACATCTTAAGGCTCCACTTCTAATTCTAGTTCTCTTGCCATATTCATATTCACCACTTCTGCTGCTGCTTCTTCCACTGAAGTCTTGAATCCCTCAAAATCATCCGTAAAGTTTGGCATTAACCTCCAATCTCCTGTTAATGTTGATATGTTAATGTTCGTGGTGTGTTCAAACAATTACAGCAGTAGCATCAAAGATCACTGATTATAGATCACCATAACAAGTATGATAATAGTGAAAAAGTTGGAAATACTGTGAGACTTAGCAAAATGTGACAAAATGTGACACAGAGACAATAAAGGAGCAAATACTGTTGGAAAAAATGATAGTGATAGGCTCACTCAACATATGGTTGCCATAAACATTCAATTTAAAAGATATATTTGCAAAGTGCAATAAAGTGCAATAAAACTGACCTATATCCAAATTTGAAAATTCTTTCTTCAATCAGATGAAATCTCTGTTGAGTCCTTCTAATGAATTTTTCACTTTGGTTATTATACTTTTCAACTCCAGAATTTTTATTTATATTTTAAAAAATGATTTCTATCTCTTTATTAATATTATCTATTTGGTGAAACACACTTCTCATATTTTCTTCTAGTTTTTTAGACGTGGTTTCCTTTAGCTTTGTGAACATATTTAAAATTTCTCATTCAAAGTCTTTAAGGAGTAAGTCGAAAGCATGAGCTTCCTTAAGGATAGTTTCTGCTGATTTTTTTACCCCTGTGTATGGGCGTTACATTCTTGTTTCATTGCAAGTGTCATATTTAAATTGTTTTTATTTTGAAAACTGGACATTTTGAAAAATAAAATATGGCAATTCAGGAAATCAGATTCTACCCTCCCCCCAGGGTTTCTGTTGTTTCTGCTTATTCAAGCAGTTGTTGGTTTAGTGACTTTTCTGAATTCCTTTTTTAAAGTCTGTGCTCTTTGTTCTGTGTGAGCACTGAAATTCTGGCTTAGTTAGCTTAGTGGTCATCTGATGACTGAACAGAGATTTCCTTAAACATCTTCAAACTAATAGTCTCCCACTCTTTGCCATGTGGGTCTTACTATGTGTGTTGGAGCATGCCTTCTACACTCCACCAAAGAATTTACAACTGTATCTTAGCCTTTACTTCTTACTTGTATAAGAGCCTCAAGGTCAGCCAGAAGGGAAAGCTTAAGGCCGTTTCATGTCTTTCCTGAGCAATCACATGGCTCTAGGCATGCACACAGTTCTAAGCATGAATATTTCCTTCTAGATCTCAGGAATATGTCAGAGTTTTTACAACTCCCTATGGACATGTCATTCTCCAGCTAAATACTTTAGTATGGGTGCAGCAATGGTGCTCTAAAGAAAGTTGAAGGATTCTTAATTTTTGATTGAATGTTATGGGGAGCCACTGGTGAAATTTTAAACAAAGAAGGGGCATGTTTGCAAAGGCATTGCAGAAAAAAATCTTTTCCAGTGGAGAATGGATTGAATAGGGACAAACTGGAGACGGGGAGATCAAGATTATTTCAATATTCTGGGGGAAAAAAAGTGATGCAGGCCTGAGTTAAGAGAGAATGGAGAAAGGGAAGTGGTGGATTGGGAAAGCTATTTTACATTTTAGACACAGCATTAGTTCGGAGGCCAGTGGGAACAGGGATATAAGAGGGAAGTGTAAAACTGGTTGAAGAATGGGTTCATTCACCAAAAATGTAAACAAAGGAGACATAGGTTTTGGAGGAAACATAAAGATGAGGACCCAAATATAATTAATTTTTAGATATTTTTTAGATAGAGTATCTTTGAAAGGGAAATTCTGTGTAATCGTGCCTCTCAAACAGCTTTGGATTCAAATGAGATAATCCCTCTTTCCCTTTCACCCGGTAGACTTCATAATCATTCTCGGTTTATAATGTTTTAAAAAGACTTATTATTTGCAATATATTTGACCAAGTGAATGGGACTAGGTAAACATGCTGCCTTAAACAGAGTCTGTACCTAAGTGTGATAAATACTTTCAATAGTCATTTTTGGGTGGGTTTGCCCTCTTAAAACCTAGTGGAAAGCAGATAATGGATAGAACGTTGTAATTAATGCAAATCACATGGAGAAACATCAGTAAATGATTCTTTAAGCCCTGCAAATTAATTTGAGCTTAAAGTAGGTGATTTTAACATTTGGTAACGTCGGTTTTACTTGAAATCCAATCCTTACAAAGCGGTAAAGACAAGGTCGGCAGATCGCACTATGAGAAAAAGCATCCGGCCGATTCCCTTCCTTTTCACGCCCCTCCTTCTTCTCTTTCGCTTTTCAGGTGACCACAGAGAACACCAAAGCGAAAGGGGTTCTGGTGTCTGCGATCCTGCAGTTCCATTTCCTAGACAGTCACCTCCCGGACAGGGTAGGAGGGCATGCCAGATCCGGGAAGCAAGGAGTTAGGGAGAGAAAAGAAAGGGTGTTGGAGCAGCGGCAGAGCGTACTTCACCATCCCGCCACGCCCTCCCAGCCTAGACCAGAGAAGTGGGGCTGTCCCAGCCGACTGTCCCGGGCGCTCCTCCTGGGACGCCGGCAGTACTCCAGAGACGTCTCCAATTGGCCGTCGGGGGAACGGAAGCCGAAGTAGTGCAGTGAACCCGGAAGTGCTTCTCAGCGGAGGCCCAGGCGACTCTTTTGAATGGAATCGGGCTGATTCATCGCTGGTTCGCGGAGCCGGAGCTCGACCGAATCTGACCCTTTGCTGCAGCTGCCGCCGCTGCCGCGTCACCGCAGCAAAAAGACTAGGGTCTAGATCGCGGACTCCTGCCTGCCTTCAGGTAAGACGGGGAAGTCAGGTCCCGGAGGTCCGCAGAAACGGCCCGGCTAGGCCGCGGCCAGCCCCGTGCTTTCCTGAGTCACGTTGCCCAGCCGAGGTGCCACTGGAGGCCCGGGCCCTCACCGTGGAGCCCCGGCTTGTTCGTCGTCTTCGCGGGCTACCGGGGTGTCTGGCGGAGTGCGGTCTGGGCGTGATCTCCTTCCTCCCGGCGTTTCTGCTTCACTGAATTCAGATCCTGGGAACCTCTCCTTCCTGTCGAGGGAGAACCCGTGTTTATGGCCTCAGTTTGTGCTCTATTGATAGTTACCCCTATTTTGAAAAACTCCAAAGTAGACAGGGAAAAAGGGGAGAAAGAATAAAATTAACCCTCTAATTGAATGCATGTTTGCTTTATTACTTGCCCTTCCCATAGGCCTTGACTCTTGGTATTAGGTTTTCAACTCCCTTCAAAAAACAAAAACCCCAGAGACTCATTGGTTTCTCACCTTGAAGATCTTCAAAACATAGTGTGATAATTCCTGCTACCTTTTAACTAACTTTCAATGTGTCGTAACTAGTTTTGGTGAATTGATTGCATGTACTGTTTTCAATAAAGTAGAAATCTTCTGTGTTACCTTCTAATTTTGGTGGGGACGTTACTTAGTGTAAGTCAAAAGAAGAAAAATGGTAAACTTTTCGAAAGAGTCTGAATACAAGTCTGGTGACCGAGGGAACAAGTACTGAAATTTTAAATTGGTACCAAAAGTTGATAAAGGTTTCATGGGAGAGGCAGGAAACAGGCTTTAAAAATTAGCATTGAAATATAGTTTTAGAGCAAAAATAATTTTTTCGCTGCTCACAAAATTATGTTTTTAGTGCTGATGACTTTGTGTTTATGAGTAAAGCAACAGGACAGTCATTGGCAATGTTGAAATAACAACAACAAAAGAACTGAATACTATTTTAGTGGAGATGATTAACAAAATGGTGACCTTCTTGTCCTGTTGTGTAAGCCTACCATCCTTCAAAGTTTAAATTGTACAGTTCAAACAAATTGTATGGGTTTTTGTGCATTTAAAGAGATTAAGACATATAATGGCTCAGAATTAACTAGTTATAGTGTGTTTAGTGAAGTGGTATTTAATGAAAAGTCTGAATATTGTCTTAAATTTGTCCCAGAACAAAATTACATCCGGCAAACAGAAGGAAGTTTTGAACTCATGATCTTTCAGTGAAGCCTCACCTGTTGAATTGAGGAGCTTCTACTCCCCCCTGCCCCATACTTGGAAAATAATATATTGCTATTCTAAACAATATATTATTGCTGGAGTTGAACTTCTTTGACATGGGCTCATTCTGTTTTGTATTATACTTGTCATCCAATTGTGTGTTTAGTATCTGTGTTCAGAACCCATATTTGCAAGTCAGTAACGAGAAGCAATTGTACTTTTATTTTTTTCAATTTCAGTAAAAAGCAATATTCATTTTACAAATCACTGTCCACCTGTGAAAGCCTTAGTTGAATACTCATGTGATTTCTTACTCATGAACTTGTTATATATCCTGTTTTTATACTCATTTGACATTTATATTCTGTTTTGTGATATTTTCATGTCATATCTATAAAATGTGAATTGGATTCAGTAATCTCTTCTAGCTCAAAGATGCTAATAATAGTAACAATAACAGCAGTTATTGAGTATCTATGATTGTTCCGTGTATTTGGTGCTTGTATTTATTCTTGCAACAGACTTGAAATTGCAAGGTCAGTGTTGGCCCCATTGTATAGATGAGGTTGAGGAGGTTATCTTTTTCTAGATCCTATCTAGAGTAGGTGTTGAAACCATGACTGAAGTCTAGGTCTGATTGGGCTCAGAGCCTTTCAAGCTCTACTTTGCTATCCTTTCATTTTATGTATTTTTCATGGGTTTATGTCATGCCTCCCCAGGTAGATTGTAAATTCTTTCAATGTAAGCCACTAAGTTTCTTAGTGGCTCTATTTTTGTATTATCTTATACACACAATAGTACTTAATAACTGTTTTACTTGAATAATATAATTAGGAGACACCACAAGAGATACTTCGGATAATTCTATCCTCACTGTTCTAAACTGGGGAAAATCTTGCTTTCAAAATCTTGTTTATATAATTAAGTTTAATGTTGACTCTTTGTATATCTTCCAGTGGTGAAAGTCCTTAAGAATGTAAGCGAGTTCCTAATTACTTTCTACAAATCAGAGAATGAAGGAATTAGAAATACAGTGAGATCACAAAGGATTTAGCATCAGTATGAGAAATAATAGTACTTAACCGCAACATGGGTTGGAAAGTAAAAAGGGAAAATAAGAAACATAATGTTAAACCCAAACAACTAAGGGTTTCATGATTTTGTTTGAATTTTATAAACTATTGGGATACGTGTCCCTTGTAAAAAGGTTGAAAAGTTATTCATGTGTACATAATTTCCTATAGATATTTGAAAATGGTATGTTTTAATTACAACATGAACATGATCTAATTATATATCAGGTGCTAACCAGATATTAACTCAAGAGATGAAAAAATAGAAAATCATTAACCTTTTGAAGGTAATAATACTTTGTACTGTTTTTACCAATTAAAATACATTACTGTATATATAGCATGTTACATGTAGTTAAACACTAAATGTTTTAAGTAAAGTTAATCATATCATGAATGAACTCTTGAGTTTTTCACATTTTGATAGGTATAAAAGCTTTCTTTAGATTCATAGGCTTTTTGTATTGCTTTTATTCCTACAAATTGGAAGTATTCTCTTTTATAGTATAACACTTTAATTTTATACATCCCTTTGATAAATTCTGCAAAATGCAAGTCCCTTCTCTCTCTCTCCATTGTGGTTCGTTTAGTACTGTGAGATATACCCGGTGCTTGGAAACTCCCTAAGTGGCAAACTGTGTGTGAAGAAGAGTCTGTACTGGATGGACTGTAGCTGTGCTCATAGGTAGTGCTGATGACAGCAGCTAGTGTTCATTGTGTACTTTGTGCCGAACATTGTGTTAAATATGGTTTACGTCCATTGTCTTTAATCTTCAAAACTACTCTTTGAGATTGGGTGCTATCATTATCCCCACTTTCCAAATGAGGAAACTGAGGCTGAGAGAGGTGACTGACCCCAGGACACAGAGCTAATAAGTGTTAGAGCCAGGATTTGAATCCTGGCACTTGGACTACAGAATCATAGCTCTTAACACTCATATACCAAGAAAAATAGTCATCACGTTTACCATCTGGGTTGTATGTTAGAAATATTAACAGTTTAAACGTAGAAAATACACATTTTTATTCTGTATTTATCTGGTTTTGAAGGTACATGTAATTCTTTGAATATATTTAACTGCTCTCCATCCATCATGCATAAACCGGGGCCATATCCATCTGGTAAAGATAAGCTTCACATTTTAAAAAATGTCTCTAACCAGGCCCTGTAACTCATTTCTCCTGGTTCTCCTTGCACTTGTAGTTCTTGGTATGTATAAAAATGTACATAACCTGAAGTTTACCGTGTTAATAACCACACTTAGGTGCACAGTTCAGTGGCATTAGTTACATTCACTCTGTTGTGCAACCATCCCCACCATCCATCTCCAGACTTTTTATCTTCCCAACTGCAGTATTTTTGAAACACTGGCAGTTCATAATTTGTTGAAGAGAGGACGAGGATGGTCATCATTTTTGCTTGCAAAGCATTTTATTTTTAGCTTCATAAGCATCAATTAGAGTTAGTCCAATGGTTTTTTTCCATTTCTACATTATTTTCTTTTAGTCACCTTTGTGTTACACTTCTGCATTTATTTACATATAAACTATATCAACATTATAAAAGATAAAAGAATATGTTACACATCTCTTTAGCAAAACAGATTCTTGTAAAATAGAGTTTGATGAAATCCTTCTTGTTGAATACCTAAACTGGGTGAGAATGTCGTATTTCTTTTTTGGTCTTAGAAATATTGCTGTTTGTTCATTGATCCTTTTAAGGGATCATTTATTGAGATGAAATTTATGTGACATAAAATTAACCATTTTTAAAAAAGATTTTATATATTTATCTTTAGAGGAGAAGGGAAGGAGAGAGGGGGAGAAGCATCAATATATGGTTGCCTCTTATGTGCCCCATACTGGGACCTGGCCTGCAACCCAGGCATGTGCCCTGACTGGGAATCGAACCTCGACCCTTTGGTTCACAGGCCCGTGCTCAATCCACTGAGCTACACCAACCAGGGCATAAAATTAACCATTTTAAGTGAACAGTTTTAGTACAGTGTCATTCAGTACATTGACAGTGCTGTACAGCTAACACTTCTGTCTAGTTTCAAAACATCTCCATCATTCTAAAGTAAAATCAGTTACTTTAAACCTGTTCAACAGTGTCTACATTTTACTCCCTCCACCCAGCCCCTGGCAATCACCAATCTCCATGTGTCTCTCAGGATTTATATATTTTGGATATTTCATGGAATCATACAACATGTGACCTTTTGTGCATGGCTTCTTTCACATAGCATAATGTTTTGAGGTTCATGAACATTGTAACATGTATCAATACTTCATTCCTTTTTAATAGCTGAATACTGTTCCATGTTTCATTGTTTATGTAGACAGTCCTAGAGTTTGATCAACATTTGGGCTGTTGCCACTGTTTGGCTGTTGTGAATAGTGATGCTGTAAAAGTGCATGCACATGTACTTGTTTTGAATTCTTGTCTTCACGTCTTTTGGATGTATACCTAGGAGTGGAATTGCTGAGTCACATGGTAGTCCTATGTTGAACTTTCTGAAGAGCTCCCAAACTGGTTGCAGCACTCATTGATTCTTAAGTTTGAGAAAATGAATCTCAGATATTGCCATCTGAAGATGCATAATCTGAGATGTCTATATCAGTGGTTTTTACCTGGAACCGATTTAGCCCTTTCAGAGAACATTTGACGTCTGGAGACGGTTGTGATTATCACTGCTGGGTAGGTGATACTGGGGTCCAGTGCGCAGGGGCCAGGGATGCTACTAAACATCCTGTAATAATAAACGAGACAGCCCCTACAACAAAACATTTTTTGGTTCTGAATGTCAGTAGTGCCCCCCCAAGCCCTAGCTTATACCATCAGTTTTACCATCATTATTAGGTAATAGAATGCTGTTACTTCTTTCTTTACACATTCATCTTGTGATTCTCTAATAACTGGAACTTGTTTTTCCACTTTGCCATTATGGGTGGGATATGGAAAATTCTAAATTCTCAGCTATGTTCAATGAAAGTTAAAAGACTACAGTGATAATGTCTCTAGTCTTCTGTATCTTTTTGAAAGATGAAGCAATGATTTGGGCAGTACAATAAAAACTAAAGAATGATATAGTAGCTGTAATGTATTTCACCATTGCTTCATTTGGATGGTTTTCTCTCATTTCCTTGTGATTTTAGTCTTTTTGGCATAGTTGGAAATAATGGATTAAGAAGTGATGAACTAATTTCTAGGATAATGGAAATAGCAAATTTCAGGATATAGGACAGATGACATTATAGTGATTCCATAATGCATCATAGATTTGTAATAATGTTGCAGTGGACCCAATATGGTAATTGCATAATTGAATGAATTTTGTTCTATTTATAATGTAAGTAAATTTTCTCATTGCTTGTTGAAATACTTTTAGAAAGACTAAAAGTCATGACATGTCAATTTTTACGCATAATTAGAACTGCTCAAAAAATTAGAAACAAAATTTTGATACTGGGTTAATTACTGTGCCCTATAGCTTCCAGGATGGTATTTCATTTTATACATTTGGGCAATTAAGAAATCAGTTTTGATTTTTGTTTTGTTTTTAGGAATTTTGCTTCTCATAAAGCTCTTGTTACATTTTCCTTTTTAGTTCTCAGTGTACTTATATCTTATTTATTTTTATTTTTTTAGGAGAGAGAGAAAAAATAGTTGGATAAAATCATACCTGCCAGTATTAGCAAGAACTTGATTTAGAAGAAACTTGTCAAAGTCAACAAATTGAAGCTTAACACCACAGGAGTTGTAGTTACTGACCAGGTGGGAATTAAGAGTATTTTTACTCTTACCTATTCTTTCAGGAGATGATATAAGGATGTTATGAAAATATATTATTTTTAACACATGTCAAATTATAAATCAGATAACCAGATTTAAGGACTCATCAAAGTTAACTAGCGTTTTTGGTTTTGTTTGCTTTCTGTAAAGTTATAAAAAGTAGTGTGATTTAGAACGTTGATCAATGTATTTCATTTCTAAATGTTAAGATCTGATTATTTTATCTTAAAATGTTTTAGTTTGTTAAATATTTTTTCCTGTTTGCTGAGACATCTAATTTTGCTAAAAACACAAATTTGACCTGCCAGATTTTCTTTCCCTCTGCTCCTACATTGCTCATGTATATTCACAGCATCTGGAGTCTGTGTAAAGTCATCAGACTCAACACAGGGATTAGATAAGCTGAACACAGCTGGGAACCGACTTTGGCCTGGAATATGCATACTGTCTAAAAGGATACTGTATACTGTTAGTTTTTTTCCCATTTGTTTTTAAGTTTGTAAGCTTGAAATGGTCCAAAAGAAATTTTTTTTCTTTGGTAGTACATTATATTCTAGAGAAACATCTTTAATATTTTAAATGATACAGAGTTTTTTTTCCCCCTATCTACAACCTTTAAAACTTGCTATGTACTGAATTCCATATTTTAGTTGAAGAATTTTAATGAGAATTTGATGGAGATTTTATTTGTAAGTGTTGCTATTAGAAGTATGAGTTAAGGTTGTAAAGCAGACCTTTGGACTATCAAGTTTTCTTCTGTGCCTTTTCACTTTTTAAAATGAGTTTATTTGTTGTGAATCTCACAAACTTGTGGGGTGCAAGCCAGATAATGAAAGTATATTATTTCATTTCTATAGAATTCAAAAATAGTAGAGCTAATCTCTGCTGTTACAAGTTGGAATTCTACCTTTGTGGGGTAGTAGAGATGGGAAGGGAGCATGAAGTGTTCTTAGGTGCAAATAATGTTCTGTTCCTTCATCTGTGTGGTGATTATGGGGGTGTGTCACTTTGTGAAATTTCCATAGGTGTATCATTTGTGTATTCATTTATATGTGGACTTGAAAACAGTTTGCAATGTTAATATTGTTAAATATTCTCAGGATTAAATTATTAGCAGGATTCAACGAACATGATAAGGCACTAAAGTAATAATCATAAGTACATTACTGAGTTTCAGTTTGTATAGCAGTTTAACTTAGTTATTATTAGTATATTGTTTAATTTAGCTAAACAGTTCGGACAAATGACTGAATATCTGTTAGTGTTTAACTTAAAATACATTTCTAGTAATACCATTTTCTAAAGCATACCCTACTAGGAAGTAGAAAAAATACTTTGTTCTCATGTTTAAGTATTTAGTTGTACTGGATATTGATTTTATAATTTGATTAGTCCTTTTTGTGTATTTGAGGCCATAGTAGTACCCTTGCTATTTTTTCCTTTGAGTTTTTTGCGAAAGTTTTAGGCTTATAGGAATGTCTTCTGTAGTTACTGCAGACATGAAAAACAAATCGGATGTTTCAAAGTTAATCCTCTCTATTGATTACCTCTAAGATTATAACTGGGAACAGCAGCTGAATTTCCTTAGCAAAAAAGTACATGTCTCCACAATATCTGAAATAATGCACATCTGTGTAGGTTCTAAAACACTATCTTTATGCATTTAGTGTTTACTTTTAATATTTCTTTCAGTATAATGAGTTCATTTTTTAAAAGTCTTTGATGCTAATTCAGAGATCCATAATCTGCTCACAATGTCTTTCACATGTAGTTTTGATGATAACTGACAAGCTGTAAGTTAATTAGCACAGAACTTACTAATGAGGATGTTAAAATTTAATTTAAAAGTGAGGATTTTTATTTGTACACTGTGGACAAATTGAAGGAAATTCAATCATACATATGATACGCATTTCAGGCTCTTTTTCATTATTCGGGTACTTTATTAGATAACAATAAGAAAATATAATTAACTTAATGATAGCAAAGTTTTGAAATTATGCTAAGATTGCCTGTCTTTAAACTGGGGGTAACCCAAAACCAAAGCAGTAAAATAAGGTCTGTTAATTAGCATGGAAGACAGCTTCTTGAATTAATATGTGGTGTTAATTAACAGGAAGTCTGATGTTGTGTTGTAATTACCACCAATATTTTTGACATACTGAGTGACTGAAGGTGAATTATATAGATAGCAATTGAGTAAACACTTTCATGCTTAGAAACCTTTTCCTTTGTTTCTGTTTTCTAGAAGCATGGACAGACTTCTTAGACTTGGAGGTGGTATGCCTGGACTGGGCCAGGTTAGTATATAGACTCTCAATATTTCTTTGTGTGTAAATTGCTCACCTTTTTCTAGTTATCCAAAGAGAAAAAAAATAACTCCCAAGAAAATCACCTCATAGATAACCTTGTGGTAGGAAGCTCACCCTATTGATGGTTGCTGTATTTCAACACTAAGTAACATATGGAGAACATTTTCTACTATCTTAATTTCCACCTAGGAATTGGAATTTTCTCTATTTGCTTTGATTTAAAATTTTGGGATGTGTGAGATTATCGGACTTGCCTTTTAGTAAAAAAGGGACTCAAAACATCTTATTTGGAGGTTTACAATGTAGACTTTAAAAGTAACATATGAAAAAGTAAACATGGCATATTCTTGGTAAGATCCAGAAAACTGACTCATAGAATGTTTCTATGTATAATCTTAAGACTGATAAATTCCTGTTAGTAATTATGATACATGGATGAATTAATAAATAATCTTTTCTTTACATTTGGTACATATTTTTTACATTTTTATTAAAATTAAATGAGTTTTTAGTTGTTTTAATGTTATCATTTATCTTGTGCTGTTGGGCAGATGCCCTCCAAATAGACTTCTGTCTCAGGGTATTCTCTCTGCTTTCACTTAAAGAAGAAATTTCTGCTTCTTTTGAATTCTACACTAATTATCATTTTACTGCTCTGTTGATAATAAGCAAGACGACTATTTGTTGTTCCTTTCTTTTATATAATGAATTGTTTGGGACTTTTTTTTTAACCTACTTTTTGAACCCTTTTAGTTACCAACTTTACCTCATTTCCATGTCACTATCAATGACTTTGTCTTCCTTCAGTCATAGTAGTCTATATTTTATGTAAGAAACAATGTTGTTTGAAATTTCATGAAAATTTTAGTGTTTTAGAGTCACTTTTTCAGTAATTTTCTGATTAGGTCTATCATGGTTTATGACTAATAAATTTTTTAGAAAGTTGAATTCATTTTGTGACTCTACATATTGCATCCTTGCATAGACTTCAGTTATTTTAAGATTTTATTTATTTATTTTTAGAGAAAGAGAGGGAGAGAAACTTCAATGTGTGGTTGCCTCTCATGAACCCCAAGTTGGGGATATGGCTAGCAACCCAGGCATGTGCCCTGACTGGGAATCAAACTAGTGACCCTTTGTTTGCAGGTTGGCGCTCAATCCACTGAGTCACACCAGCCAGGGCTACTTTTGTTAGTTCTAAATATTCTTCACGTTTCTCTATCATCAGCCTATTTATGATTATTCAATTTTGCAAGATGTAAATCCATCCTTTTAAGAGGCCTAAGCATCTCTGAACTTGATGTTTCCAAAGCTGCTTCTGTACTTTTATAAACATTCTAGATAGCTTCTAGGATGTCCCTAACTTATTCTGAAATTAACAATAACAATGTTAAGACATACAAAAATGTCAGAAGTGAGCTGAGGAGATACTTAGGTACTACAAATTTACCTGCAAATTATAGGTAAAGATGTTGCCTTAATAGAAATTTAATGGAAGTTGCATTGATTTTAAATACCAAAATAATTTCCCTTAAGCATTAGATTCAATAATTATATGTCCATGCTGGAATACATGCTGGGAAATTGCTGGCCATGAAATAATGGTTTTGCTTACTGCAAATTGAGCTACATCATATCTCAGCGACCACTGCAAACCTTTGCAGTAGTGGAAAACTAAGTTTTGGCTCAATAACTTCTTTGGTCTGTAGTAATTCAGTCTAGCCCTTGGGTCCTCAGTTACTTTCTTATGTGAAGTTAAAAATACATTGCGTAAGAATCTCTCATTTCATGTATGTGTTTCATCTGCCCAATCAAATGACAAACCCTCAAAGGAATAATTTGTGTGCGTTCTTATTTCTGTGATATCTCCTTTATCAAATACTTGGTATTAAAGGGATAAAATTTTTTGGTAAAATTTATTTTACTCTTGTTCTAGACTAATTTGTCATATTTATGATGTTACTTTTGCAACATGAAATGTTAAGTGTGTTGTCTTTTAATAAACAGGAATAAAGTGGTAAGTGTATTATTTAATTTTAATGTGTTATCTTTGGATTGGTAATCGTCATTCTTGCTTTTAGTTAATGCATAGCAGCCAATAAAAGTAGAAAAGGAGACATAAGTTGTTTTACCTTCCAAAAATCAGTAGAGAATGTTACTATCTTTCCATTTTTCTCATGATCTTTTTCTAAAAATATTTTTCTCATAATATTTTTCCACAAAACTTGCTGGTGAGTTTGCAGATGACCCTTTTAAAACATGGGAATAAGAGCAGAAAAGGGTTCTTTATTAATTCTAAGTACTGTTCCTTTCTCCAAATAGAAGTAGCATTTCTCTTTTTCCATGGCTGACATCTGCTTATTCTCTGATCCCATCCTCTCTTAAAACTTGGTTCCATTGACCATTGTCCTTCTCTGCCTACAAAGATGTTTAAGTCTCCTGTATCCTAAAAACAACAGAACTTCACTATACTCTGACATTAAGCCTTTTTTTTCTTCCATTTATTTCTAGAATTTCTTAAATAATAGCTTATACTCACATATCCTACTTCCCTACCCCCACTGACTCTCCTGAAAGTAATATTCTGGCCTCCTCCATTACTGTCCTGGAATTGCTTCGATTGCCAAATCTACTTACCAACTTTTAGTTCTCTTTTAACTAGACTTTGCTATTCAACACTGTTCACAGTGTCTTGCTTAAAACTTTCTCTTCTGTTATCTTTATCGTGTGACTTTTTCTTAGTTCTTCATTATAGTGTCTATACCTGTAAAACAACTTCTTTTAAAGTCTTGTTTTTACAGATTTTATTTATTTACTTTTACAGAGAGGGGAAGGGAAGGAGAAAGAAAGGGAGAGAAACATCAGTGTGTGGTTGCCTCTTGAGTGCCCCCTACTGGGGACCTGGCCCCCAACCCAGGCATGTGCCCTGACTGGGAATAGATCCAGTGAACCTTTGGTTTGCAGACCATCACTCAGTCCACAGAGCCACACTAGCCAGGGCAAAGTCTTATTTTCTAATAGTACATTTTAAAATATTAGTATTTGGACAGGGTAGGCTAAAATAATTAAATCTGTCCACAGTCTTCTACTTCACTATAACTTAGATTGAAATAGAAACATGTTTTATTAGAAATGTTAGATTTCGAAACTAATTGCTTTAAATTTCAAATGTGTTTTTAAATTTACTTTGCTAAAGTGCTTACAAAGCAGAAATTACCAAAAGATATGAGATGATTGTATTAAAAGCATTTAGTGTTGTAATTTGGCTACCTGATTGTCTTTATAACTGTCCTGGCAAGTAAACTTTTTCCAAAATTGGTGACAAAATCCAAGAGATGTGCATAACCAAAGCATAGTCTCCAGTCTCTAAAAGTGTTAGTTTAAATCTGGATCCATTTTAATTTAGAAACAAAGTAAGCTTAAATGTAACTGAAACTTAAGTAAAATGTCAGTGGCATTTATTATCTTGTATTGAATATTTAGTCAATATTCTGAGAATCTGTGTGTTGGGTGTTATGCTATTGGGAATTACCAGGGTAAATAAGAACATCATTACTTAATCTAGATCCTTACATTCTAGCAGATACATGGCAATTATGTTTTAAGTGCCTGGCACATATTAACTACTTTGAGTAAGTGAATGCTAGTGCTTGTTACAAATAATATGATTTGTAAGAATAGTGGATGTAGGGTTTAATTTTTTCCACAAAAAGAAGAAATTGGGCCAGATTTGAGGAAATGATGTTTGAGCTAAATTTTAGATGATATGCCAAGACCCTAGAAAGGCTAGCAAATAGGTGACGTGAGGAGAAATAATGAGAGGAGAAGGTGGTAAAGACTTTGGAGAAGATTATGAAAGGTGTTGAATGCCATCCTTAGTGAGTTTTACTTTTTATCCCATAAACATTGTAGTTTTGTGATTTTTTTTAAAACAGTGTTGTGAGATAATGAATTCTGTGTTTTGAAGAGTAATTCTAGTTTGGAGAATACATACAAGGGAAGAGATTGAAGGCAAAGTCATCAACTGTAGAAAATATTTCTGACCTTTTACCTTCCAGACACATTACAGGGTTCTACTTTCCCATCATTTTTGAAGTTAGCTTCATCATGATTTTACTTTGAACAGTGGAATGTGAGTTGGAAATTAGTGGCTACTTTTAAGTGAGAGCTTTAAGAATCAGTGTGAGACGTGCCTACACTGGTGATCAAAGCATCATGCAGAAGGAACTTCTCATTCCTAAGTCCCTCAGAGAGAATGACTTATAACCTATAAGTCAGAAATCCTGTGATTTTTGTGTAAGTGCCCTAATTTTTTTTGGTCCCCAGTTTTCATTTTAAGCAAACTGGTGTAGGTCAAACTAAGCACACAGGCAGGCCCATGTTGACTATACGTGATTTGTTTGTATCTCTTTGGTACAGACCTCAGTAATTTCCAGATGCAAAAAAAAAAAAGGGAAAATACTGTAGCTAAGTGATCAGAGAAGGCTTTCTGAAAGTGGTGAGGTGTACACCACATTTTGAAGGATTATTTAAGGTGGCTAGATTTTAAAAAATAACTTCATAAATTGTTTATGATCTATTTTATTTGTTATAAGTTACAAATAGGGATTTTGTATAATTAATAACCTTTTTTGGTTTCCTATTATGAATCTTAGATGAGAAGTATTCTTTCAATTATTTGCTTTTTAGGATTTGGTGTAATGTTTTATAGAAAGGATTAATTTAACATAGCAATGAGGAAATGACTGGAATAAATTAAGAAATAATACTGCTTTTATAGATAAGGAGTCTTAATATCACATTCCAATTCTCTCCAATTAATCTTAAATTCAATGTAGTTCCAATAAAAATACCAACCAGAATTTTCTTGAAATTAAAAAACTGATTCTAAAATTCATATAGGACAAAATAATCCAAGAATAGCAAAAAATTTCTTTGGTTTACCAAATATCAAAAGATATGTTAGTGCTGTATGACTCAAGGAGCATTATATTGGTGTACCGATAGCCAGGTAGATCTGTATAATCAGAGACAAAGCCCAGAAATAGACTTATACATGTATGGGAGCTTAATTTGTTTTAGAGCTGGTGTCAAAGATTAGTGGAGGAGAAGCTGCCTGTGCATTAAATGATGCTGAAGCAAGGGGGTTTCTATATGGAAGGAAGACTAATATTAAATTTCTTCTCTATTTTGTGTGTAAAAATGTATACCAAATGAAGACCTAGCTGTGAAAATCAAACATTATAATTTTGGAAGACATACCCATTAGGATGGCTATTATCCACAGATAAATCAAAGTAGCTGTTAGTGAGGATAGAACCCTTGTGCACTCCTAGTAGGAATGTAAAATTTTGTGACCTCTGTGGAAAACATACAATTACCATATGATCCAGCAATTCCATTACTGGGAATATGCCCCAGGGAATTGAAACCAGGAACTTAAATAGATACATGTACACCAGTGTTCACTGTAGCATTATTCACAATAGCCAAAATGTGGAAACAGCTTGTATCTATTGATGGGTGAATGAATAAAGCAAAATGTGGTGTATATGTACCACGGAAGATTATTCAGCCTTAAAAAAGAAGGAGATTCTGACACATGGTATAATGTGGATAAACCTTGGAGGTATTATGCGAAGTGAAGTGAAGAGTTAGCGTTTAATGGGCAGGACAAGTTATTGTATGATTCCGCTTATACGAGGTACTAGAGTAGTCACGGTCACAGAGACAAAAAGTAGAATGGTGGTTGCCAGGGGGTGGGGCGCATAGTGGAGTGAGGAGTTAGTGAAATGAAAAGTTTCCAGAGATGGAAAGTGGTTATGACTGCATAACAGTGTGAATGTACTTAATGCCACTGAAGTGCACACTTAAATACGGCTAAAATGGTAAATTTTATGTATATTTTACCACAGTAAAGATTCAATGACCGTATCTTTGCAATATTAATTAATGATAGGCACCTTAGATGATTTTTGTAAGGATAAAATAAACTCAGATGTGAACATATCCTACACAGTAAATAGCCACAAAATAATATTTTTAGAAGAAAATTTTCTCCTTATGACCTCAAAATAGGAAAGCATGACTCAGAAGATTAGTAATGTGATTACCTCAATACCTTACTAACTCTTGTCCCTATAAAGACAATAGAGACTTTAAAGATAAGCAATAGAGGGAGAGAAATTATTTGCAACACATTTATCTGCAAAACATTTAGCAAACCATAAGTCAATAAGACTATAAAGAAAACT
The DNA here is from genome assembly GCA_004027735.1 of Carollia perspicillata. Lineage (NCBI taxonomy): Eukaryota > Metazoa > Chordata > Mammalia > Chiroptera > Phyllostomidae > Carollia > Carollia perspicillata. The sequence continues at coordinate 74,208 of PVKM010000415.1, forward strand.
TCATAGCAAAAAAACATGAAATGGTAATTTGTAGAGCAAGAATTGCTAGCAAGCATATGAAAAGATACTCAACTTCACTGTATATCAGGGAAATGAAAGTTAAAACAAATATTAGATTTCTTTTTTAAGCAGAAATCTGTTGTATCAAGTGTTAATGAAGATTTGGGGAAGCAAAAATTCTCATGTAAGCTTTTTTTCCATAGGGTGGGTTGATTTAGGGTAAGGGAGTTGGTTGAAAATTATATCTCAGTGCTTAGAACTTTACCTGGCAAATAGAAGGTCATGCATACATGTTGAGTGAACACACCGATGTGGAGTATAAATGGTTAATGCCACTCTGGCATTAACTTATGTGACTCAGCAAATCCATTTATTCACATTAGAGAAACTCACATGTGCAGAGACATGTTTAAGGATATTCCTTATGACATTGGGTTATTGAAAAATTGCAAAATATTTAAACATCTATCTGTGGCAAAATGTGTTATGACGGAATATTATGCAGCATAACATGAACTAGATTCTATATATCAACATGTAAACTAGGCCTTATAAACATATTAAGAGAAAAATTTGGGTTGTAGAGGTATATATAAAATGTGACAACATTAACATAATTTAAAAAAACATGAAATGACACTTCTCTCTTTTACGTATACATAGCTCTTGTAAAAGGGTCACAAAGTTTATAGCGGCACTGTCCAGTAGAACTTTCTGCAGTGATGGGAATGCTCTATATCTGCACCATTAAGCTCTTGAAATGTGACCGGAACAGTTGAAAACGAAACTTTATTGAATTTTAGTTAAATTGACTTTAATAGACACATGATATGCTTAGTGTGACCAAATAACTGAATATTTTAGTTTTATTTACATTTATGTAATCATATGTAGCTGTGGTTGCCATATTGTACAGCACAGGCCTAGATAACCCATATCAAATTCATGAGGGGGGAGGAAGGCTACAGAAAATTCCACTTCATGGTAATGTTCTCTTTTTAATTAAAAAAAAAAAGCTAAAGCAAAAGAACATTACATTATGAGTAAAATTAAATGATGTCAACTAACATTTTTCTTAAAAAAATAACATTTTCTTTTAGTACTTTTTTTAAAAAGCCACCAAATAAAACAAAATCAGAAATCCCTTCTGTTGTTTATTACTTTTTCTTGTACCTTACTTAGGCATTCCATATATTCTCCCTCAGTCTTGAAGAAGATGACTCTAGAGAGGTTGCCAGAGACTAGATTATGCCCAGCCTTGTAGAAGGTTCTCTTCTGAGCGATTTGGGGAGTCTTTATAGAGATTTTTGAATAAAAGAGTTATGCCTATCAGACTTATATTTTTAAAGAACCTGGATACTCTGGAGATGAGACATAAGTAGGCAAGAATGGAAACATAGACAAGAAGCTTACTGCGATACTGTTTTAAAATTACAGATTATGATGTTTATTTTTATTGTGTATTTATTTGATGGAGAGATTCTGGTGTAGTTTAATGTGTACAATTAGTCTTTACACCTGTCACATTTGAAGTAAAATTATTTATTTACTACTGGCACAGTAGTGTGAAATTGAGCAGGCTTTTCATGAAGTCTCTCTTTGTTCCTCAGGCTCTTCAGTCTGTCATCTGTATTGACAATTTTGTATATACCGGTGGATGCTTCTGGTTACCTTTTTTCTCCACTGATTCTTTGGCTGTCCTGATGTGATCCTATGAATATTTACAAAGGCCTTTCTAAATGTTGGTAGATTAATTTGGCCATTTTTCTTCCTATTAAGAAGTAGGGAAGGGTCAAGAAATTTTAATTGTTTTATTGCTTTGCTTAACTACAAATAGTGATTTTGCTTTAGAAAGAAAGTAAAAATACAAGTCAATTTTAAGTTTTTTCATTTGTTGCTCTTGTGTGATAATTTTATTATTTTTGAAGGTATAGATCATGAATAGAATAGAATCTCTCTATTCATGGAATTGAGCTGATGTTTCTACTGCAGAAAATTTAGAAAGAGGTCAGGTCAAAAGCAAGTTAATTAGAGCATACTTTCTAGTTGTCATTGTACCATTATTCTTTTTTTAAAAAATTTTATTTTAGTTGTTGTTCAAGTACAGTTTTCTTTTACTCCCATCCCAGTCCACCCCCGCCAGTGCTCCCCACCTCCCTCCCATTTCCACCCTCCTTAGTTTTTGTCCATGTGTCCTTAATACTTGTTCCTGTAATCCCTTCCCTTTTTGCCCTGAAATTCCCTCCCCTCTCCCCTCTCCATTATTCTTTTTAAAAGATATTAAACCCTATGAGAGGTCTCAAAACAACTCTTGAGAGTTCTCAAATAAGTAAAAGGGAAACAAATTCATGGTGTGTACATTCTAGTTAATCTGTGTTATTTTGTTTGAACATTCTGGTTGTGACTGGTCTTTGAAGGGGAAAGATCTTTGACATTGTGAATGTTAAATTACTATTTTTATATGAAATTACCCTAAATGATTTTGAGTTCTTTATTACATAAGGGGAGCAGTGATATATATTTTTAAATTACAGTGAAATTGTCTTCCAAAATTAACCACAATCTGATGAAATAGAAAATCAGAATTATGAGGAAAATAAAATGTTAAGATTTTAAATTTGAAATCAAGGACATGATGGAACTATGGCATCTGATACCATTTTTGATAGGAGGGGTATATGAGATAAGATACCCCTAATATAGGAAGCTAAGATATTGCAGTATAATCTCAGTATTCCAAATGTATGGTCATGTTATGATCATAAAAATCCAATCTACGTCTTTTCCTTCCCTACCTTAAACATTGTTTTGCATGTTTGATTTACTGGTTACATTGCTCATTTGGTACATTGATCTTTGGTGTCCTATCTTAGACTTGTATAACATAACTTCTAATTTTTCAGTTCATATTATCATTTGGACAGTTCTCTAGAAATACTCATTTAAAATCTGAGCAGACATGTCCAGTGCTGTCTCCCACAGCACACATTCATGGTGGTTCTTTGTCAGATGTTACCTGGGTTGAGTGCCCTGAGGTATGCATCAGAGCAGGGCAGTGGTCTCCACTGGACAGGCCCAGTGCTGCCTCTCCAACTGTTCCCAGTGGTTTCATAGGCTCTTTCCTCTGGGAGACTGAATGCCACATGTGTTGGGCACAATGGGAAGGCTTAGGGACAATGAAGGGTAAGTTAATAATTATGGTACTTATACTTGAACTCACTGTATATATTTTTAAGGTTGTATTTATTTAATTTTAGAGAGAAGTAAAGGGAGGGAGAAAGGGAAACATCAATGTGTTGTCTCTCATATGTGCCCCAACTGGGGGCCTAGCCCGCAACCCAAGCATGTGCTCTGCCTGGGAGTTGAACCAATGACCTTTTGCTTTGCAAAAGGATGCCCAACCAACTGAGCCACACCTGTCAGGGCCACATTGCCCTGATTTTACTTGATTATATTCTTACCTGTCTGTGGTAGCTCTGTGTTGATTAGTTTTTTATTCCCTGTTGCTGCAAATACCAGAGCTTAAGTAATTGGAAGCCAAATGCTTATGAAAAGTATGTAGTAAACTGACAAAACCTAGTTTTGGAAAAACACCCCTTTCTCTTTTATAGAAAAGGTGTTTTTTTAAATCTCATAGGAAATACTTATTTCATTCCCTAGTAGAATACATTTTTGTTACTGTTGTCTAGCTGTGTCACTGGGGAGATAATTTTTATTTTTGTTGGTTTGTACATGATTGCAGTTTCTGGCTACTGTTTCCTTCCCATTTGCAGGTTCTGGTTACTATATACGTTTCCTGATTTCCATTTTATAGAGTAAATGAGATCTTCTAATATTTTACAGCTCAGTTTTTCGTTTTTGTTTTTTATAAGTCCTTTCCTTGGCAGTTTCCTTGCGGGTGTGAGAATTGTAGCGATATAGGGAGATAATCAGGTACTCTGAATCCCTAGGGAATTTGTTTGTCAGTGGGGTCAGGAGCAAATGTATGGATCTGTAAAGAGACCCCACATATTTTGATAGTTGTGTCAGATTCTCTTCCAGAATTTAAAGAAGTGGGGTGGGGAAGGGACTTCCTAGTAGTTAGTTAGGAATGATAGCCAAATGGATGATGCTGAGGGCCTCCTATGTTTTGATGTGTAAGGTGCTTTGTGTATTGAATCTTCTTATTTAGTCCTCACAGCAGTCCTGTGTGGGTAGGGATAATTATTTCCATATTATAGGGTTGAATCACAGATCTAACAGTGAATGGAGCTAGAGTTGGAACACTAGTCTTTTGGATGCCAAAGCCTACTCTACATCAACACATTTCCTCAGGTAGATAATATCTGTAGTGTTGTCACTGGCTACTTGCCTCATAAAGTAAAGAACCTTAAATAGTCCGGAAATTTTTATTGCATGTAGGTGAAGAATGAGGTGCTTGCTTTTTAAATAGTAGGAAACCTAAAATATTTGAGAGGGTTTTTCATTATTCGGACATGTAATACTAGTCTGTGTTTTCAGAATATTTAAGTAGTGAATATTTCATTTTATTCCCTATGATGAGTATATTTTGACATATTGATAAAGGTAGAGGACACAAATAGTACAACTTTGTAATGGAGGCTTACATTTCTTACTCCTTTTAATTTATAAAACATTTTCCTTACTATTCAGAAACTGATTCATGCTCTAAACTCATTGCCAAAACATGTTATTTCATTTAAAAAAAATCAGTCTGGGAAAGAGGCTTCTCTTGTTAAGCTAATTTGAATGACCAGTTTTGTTGTACCTTGACTTGTAATAATGAAAGAAGAGGTACAGAGAGCTGTTTTATTTGAATAGACTTGCCAATTAGCCATCAAGTGCTTCCATCTGTGAAATTGTTGATCAGATGGGTTAGCTGGGATGTTTCCAGACTAGGGCATCATAAATGGCACTTGAAAACTGTCACTTTCATGATGAGGTTTCAAGTATTACACTGCTTGATGCTGTGGAACCTTTATTTCCTTTTGCAGTACCATGTTTTTTTAGAACATACTGATCCCACTTATGAATTCTGTGGTATCAAGAGAACTTGGGAGACCTGCCACTGATGTACAGTTCTGCTTAATCTGCTGCTCTGGCCTGTGCTGAGATTAAACTAGAGTGTTAACAGCTTCTTTCACGGCCTTCACAGTAATGTTTGGTGAGCTGCCTGGGACAGGCAGGTGATGCTCATTGCTTGTGGGCCGTGGAGCTGGCACACATGGTCAAGTTTCTTTGTATTTTCCCACTAATATAAACTCACTTTCAAATGTCTTACTCCTTTAAATAAATTTATAGTAGCCTAAGGCCACGTAAGTGTTGAGATTTCTACATGTAGCATTTGTGTGAAATGAATTTAATGTCTGCCCTATAAATTTGTAAGGATTTAACTTATTGATACATAGTATATTTAAAAATTTGTTTAATAACTTGAAAATATAAATTTCTGAAAATAGTTATCACTGCCACATCTTCCTTGTTTGGTCTTACATTTTGGAGGACATTTTCTTAAGTAGGTTGCCTTCTTTGAGTGATTGTGGATATGATATGATTAGATATTGGACTACTTGAGTGGCATTTTTATCTAATAAAATACACCATGCTTTTGTGTTCCCACAAATCCAGATTCCTGAAATTTGGGCAGGCTTCCTGGTCACCAGCCTGTGTGGGGACAAATTCATACCCTTGTCACTTTGTGGACGCCAGTTTGGCCTTCTCTCTGCCCTGGCACAGATCTCTGACCTGCCCGAACTCACTGTGAAAGGCAGTGTGTACTGGGAACAATGAAAGGCAGTGCTCTGGTGCTAGACTAGATTCAAACATGGCTGAGATCCATGGAGCAGGGAAAGAGAATGAAAATGTGGTGTTTATGTGCAGGAAAGAGGACAGTTTGGGATCCTACTTTTATTTATTTTTTCTTCCAGGGTAGATTTTCATATATTAGCATCATCCCCAGGGTCGTTAACCTTCCAGAACTGACAGTCTCCTAATGAGAGAAAAGTATCTATTGAAATGTTTTGTTGTGTATTATTTTGTACAACCTTACCACTGTGCCTTCTTTGTTCTCAGAGGTTTGGCTGTTCTCTCTCCTAAGACAAAAATGCCCAGTAGTTAGTAAATACCACTGGTTAAGCAACAGGTTTCCATTTTATAGGTGAGGAAACTAAGGCATATAGCAGTTAAGTAACTTGTCCAGGGTATTGTGATAATTTGAAGAGGTATGACGTTTGAGGGAAAAAAAGGTGACTTCAGAGCAGAACTGAGAGACTGTTGCTTTTAAGTACTCTGCCGTACAGCATTGAATGGAAACATTAGAAGAGAAATAAATGTGAATATGACTTATACCTTCTTTCTCAAAATAGAACTTGCCCCCCTGTGCCTTTTGGCCACACTTACTCTTTCAACACTTTGTAAGAACTTTTCTTCTGATGTTTTTTTTTCTATTCTTCTTCTTTTAATTCCTCAGAAACAGCAACTCTGTAATATTTTGCATGATATCCCCAAATAGTATTGTGAATAGGTGAATGCTTAATAAAGTTAGGGTAGTGGTCAGCAGTATTTCTAGGAATTATGAAGAGATGATTTCTACCCTTTTCTCTCTCTTTTGCCTCAGAACTTCTCAGCTTTTTGCGGGGGCTTCTCGTTAGCATAAATCAAGGAGATTTTTTGGAGAACTATACAAGATTTTTAAAAGTAGGCAAATAGGTATTTTTAAATTAGATATATGATGTGTTATAGAGTTCAGAAATTATTACTGTGTACATGTTGATTAAGTGTCCTGGCTGCTTATGTTCCCTTCCCTAGAAACAGTGACTGTTACCAGTTTCTTTCTGTCCTTCCAAAGATATTCTCTATCAGTGTTGTCCAATAGAATGGCCGTGAGGGCAGAAATGTGTTATACCCAGCTAGCCAGTATGATAGCCACAAGCCATGTGTGGCATCAAGTTCTTGAAATGTGGGGTGGTATGACTGAAGCATTAAATGTTTACATTGAATTTTAAGTTATTTAAGTTTAAATACTTGCATGTGGCCAGAGGAACTGTATTGGACAATGCAGTGTACATACTTTATAGTGTATGCTAGAGTTGTCCAACCCCGTATCCATACAGATAAATCTCTGCCACACTTTCTTTAAATGATTGTTTGCTATCCCACTTTGTGGATGAATCATGATTAAATAAACTGGTCCTCTACTGCTATATGATGAAGTCTGTCCAGAAAAGGTCCAGCCATTATTAACAACAAGAACGATTTGTACTACGTCGATATAACCTGGCAGCCAGGGAGAGTGGACTGGAATGCGCATGAAGGAACAATGACGACTTCACTGTACTAGTCAGTGGGGGTGGTAGACACCATTGAGTGAGCATGTGTACTGTGTGGCCATCACATTCAAAATGACTGAGTGACTAGAGCAAACAAATCTGCATCAAATTTTGTGTTAAGCGTGAACATTCCTCTGTGGAAACTATTCAGATGACTCAGAAGGTTGCGGCTATGGGCAACTGGTGATTGGCAGCTTCATCACAACAGTGCGCCTGAGCATCCGTCATGTCTCTTGCAGAGTTTTTTGGCGAGACATCCCATCACCCAGGTGACTCAGTGCCCTTAAACCCCAGATTTGGTGCCCTGTGACTTCTGGCTTTTCCCAAAACTAAAATGACCTTTGAAAGGGAAGAGATTTCAGACTGTTGATGAGATTCAGGAAAATACAACGGGGCAGTTGATGGTGATTGGGAGAACTGTTGTGAGGTCCCAAGGTGCCTACTTTGAAGGGGACAGATGTGTCACTGTCCTATGTACAGTGTTTCTTCTGTCTTGTATCTTCTTCAATAAATGTCTCTATTTTTCATATTACATGTCTGGATACCTCCTGGATAGACCTCATACACTTAGGTTGTTTCCATGTCAGTGTTTTCAAAAGGACATTTAGCACAACACTGGCAGCTTTGAATTGAGACTTCACCTTGATCACCTTGGACACATTGGTTAAAATTCTTTCACCTTCAGCTTCCTTAATTGTACTATAGGCACAACAATATCCAAATTGCAGGATTATGTGATTATTAGAAGTGATGTATATAATGGATCTCTGGAATGGTGCTAGGAGCTCAAATTAAGACTGGTTGATAATGATAGCCTTATTTTCACTCACTATTTAATAACAAGCCCCGAGGACCATGTTTAATGTTGACTTATGGCAGAATATCTAAAGACTGTACTTAGCCCACTTTAGTTGTTAGGTACAGACACTGTCCACCTTTCATTCACTCGACTTCTGTGAATTGCACATAGCCATCTGTAGGTTATTTTTCATTGACTGATTTAGAACTTTTCTATGTCAGCTGCCAAAATTGCACATTTCAAGCTCTTATGTGGTACTGTGCCTGTCAGCCAAGTGTTAAATTTTAGCAGGGTCACTGTCTTAATGCAATATTGCTTACATTTGAGTAGTTTATTGTATATTGGAACATTGGTGGAAAACAGTAAAATAAAAATACTGACACTACTTAGAAGCAGCCATAGGTCCAAAAATTATATGGTTATGGAAGCATATTATGAATTTGGATATATTTTTTCTTTAGTATTTTCACTGATGTTGCTCATTTGAAATAAAGCCCTTAGAATTATATTGAAAAAGTAAAAACTTACAACTTGATTCCTTTGATACAGGTGATTTTTACATTCTTAGTACAGTGACAAATATTAATAAGTTCATTTTTAAGTTTTCTTTTACTTCACTTTTCATTAAAGTCTATTGTCAGCACTTTGCACTGTCATATGAATGGTTTATTTATTCATAGTTAAGGAAAAATTAGATTAAAATTTAAAAATCAGCAACCAAAATTTTCACATGTATACAGATTAAGAACTGGCTTTAAACATACTCTCTGTATACTGCAAATGTAACGTGCTAGGTTTTGTTGGTTGGTTTTAAAAAAGTTTTTATCTTTTATTGATTTCTAGAGAGGGGAAGGGAGGGCAAAAGAGAGAGAGAGAGAAACTTCAAAATGAGAAACATTAATCAGTTGTCTCTTGCATGCTCCCTGACTGGGAGCTGAACCCACAGCCCAGGCATGTGCCCTGGCTAGGAATTGAACTGGCAACCTATGTCATTAAAAGTAGTAGGGAGAGCCCTGGCTGGTGTAGCTCAATGTATTGAGTGCGGACTGCGAACCAAAGGGTCGCCAGTTCGATTCCCAGTCAGGGCACATGCCTGGGTTGCAAGCCAGGTCCCCAGTGGGGGGCCATGTGAGAGGCAACCACACATTGATGTTTCTCTCTCTCTCTTTTGCTCCCTTCCCCTCTCTCTAAAAATAAATAAATAAATAAAATCTTTTTAAAAAAAAGTAGTAGGGAGAGTAGCAGCAGTGTGTGCCAAGCATTATACTAAATGCAGTGCATACATCATTTAATTTTATGGTAACCATACTGTGGTATGATTACCCCTGTTTCACAAGGGAAATTTAGTCTTAGCTTTAAGTAGTTAAGTGAGGACCCAAGCTCATATTCAGTCTTTCTAACTAGAGAATATCTATGCCCCTTACCAATATTTTAGTTTGGGAAGGCAGTTGTTTTCATATTGTAGATAGGTGTTATCATTTTGTATGTACTGAATTGACTTCCTTTCCAATCCGGCCTTTTATTTGTTGCTTTACTGAACTCACTGGAACTTTCAGTAAAATGTTGAATTCCATGTCTCCACCCCCCACTATTTATCTGAACAAATATGATGACTTTAATTCCTTGGTCGTCAGACTTCCATATAGCTCGATTTTCTGTCAGTTCTGGTTGATAGTTGTTTTGTAGTCTAGTTGTAATTTTTGCTATGGTCGTGTGAGGAGGCAATATTATGGGGAGAAGCTGAAGTGTCTAGGATAAGGGCAAGTGCCAGGGGACAGCTCCCTCTGAGACAAAACTCCAGAGGCCAGGTAGTTGCCATTATCCCTTTTCTGAGCCCTCCCCCACACGGAGCCACAGAGTGGCAACACCATATCTGAGACTCCATCAACCTGGTTCAAACAGGTTGCCCTGCCCAGGCGATTACCTAAGGCTCCTCCTCATCCAACGTATGGGTGTACTTTTCTATCTTAGGTGACACTACTAAGACAGAGAGTCACAGCAGCTCCACCTGATACATGGAAACAAACACAAGGAGGCTGCCAAAATAAGGAGACAAAGAAATGTGGCCCAAATGTAAGAAGAAATCAAAACTCGAGAAAAAAGAGTGAAACAAAATGGAGATGAGCAATCTGTCAGATGCAGAGTTCAAAACACATTACATGGATGCTCAAGGAACTCATTGGGTACTTGAACAACATAAAAAAGAACCAGGCAGAAACAAAAGTTACACTACATGAAATGAAAAATTTATGGGGAATCAACAGTGGAATGGATGAACTGAGAATCAAATCAGTGATTTGGAACACAAGGGGGAATATTCAATCAGAACAGCAAGAAGAAAAAAAGAATAAAAATAAAACAAGGATAGGGTAAGGATCCTCTAAGATAACTCAGATGTACCAACATTTGAATCATAAGGGTGCTGGAAGCAGAAGAAAAATAGCTAGAAATCAAAAACTTAATTGAAAAAAAAATGAAAGAAAACTTCCCTAGTTTGGTGAAGGAAATAGACATACAAGTCCAGGAAGCACATAGAGTCCCAAACAAGTTGGACCCAAAGAGGACCACTGCAAGGCACAACACAATTAAAATGCCAAAGGTTAAAGATAAAGAGAGAATCCTAAAAGCAGCAAGAGAAAAGCAGAGTTACTGACAAAGGAGTGCCTTTGAGATTGTCAGCTGATTTCTCAAAAGAAACTCTGCAGGCAACAAGAGACTGACAAGAAGTATTCAAAGTGATGAAAAGCAAGGACCTGTACAACCTAGATTACTCTACCCAGCAAAGCTATCATTTCAAATGGAAGGGCAGATAATGTGCTTCCCAGACAGGGTAAAGCTAAAGGAGTTCATCACTAAACCATTACTACAAGAAACATTAAAGGGATTTATTTAAGAAAAGGAAGATCAAAACTATGAACATTAAAATGGTAATAAATTCACAACTATCAACAGTTGAATTTAAAAAACTACGAAGCAAACAAGCAGGACAGAAACGATTATAGATATGAAGATCATTTGGATGCTTACTAGTTGGGAGGGGGAAGGGAGAGAATGGGGGAAAGGGTACAGGGATTAGGAAGAAAAACTTGGTAGTAGCAAAATAGACAGGGGGTTGTTAAGAACAGTATAGGAAATGGAGAAGCCAAAGAACTTATATGCATGACCCATAGACATGAACTAACTAACGGAGGGGGGTAAAGGGGGAAATGTTGGGATAACTGTAATAGCATAATTACAAAATATATTTTTAAAATTTCTTCCTTTTTAAAGTTGAGTAATATTCTGTTATGATATTCCACATTTTGTGTTATTCACCCACTGGTGGACATTTGGGTTGTTTCTGCCTTTTGGCTATTATGAATTATGCTGCTGTGAACAACAGATGTGCAAATACCTGGTTTAATCTCTGTGTCCCATTCTTTTGGTATACCCAGAAGAGGAATTGCCAGATAAAGTGTTAATTCTATTTTTAAGTGTCTGAGGAACTACCATACTGTTTTCCACAGCAGTCTATTGTACTTTACATAGATTTAAATAAGAAAAAAGTAATATATTTATTTACCTACATAGTTACCCTTTTCTGTGTTCTTTCCATTTTGTAGATTTATATCTTGTATGATTATGATGCTTGTAACATACAAAGACATAACATTTTTGTAGGGCAAATCTGCCCATTTAAAAAATTGGGCTATTTTTCTTTTTTAAATATTTTATTTATTTATTTTTACAGAGGGGAAGGGAGGAAGAAAGAAAGGGAGAGATACATCAGTGTGTGGTTGTCTCTCACACATCCCCCACTCAGGACCTGGCCTGCAACCCAGGCATGTGCCCTGACTGGGAATCGAAACGGCAATCCTTTGATTCGCAGGCCGGCACTCAATCCACTGAGCCACACCAGCCAGGGCCTATTTTTCTTTTTATTGTTGAGTTGTAAAAGGTTTTTATATTGTGGACACAAGTCCTCTTGTATAATATGCAAATAATTTTCTTGCAATCTGTAGACTATCTTCATTTTCTTGATGGTGACCTTTGAAGGACAAAAGTTTTTAATTTTTATCTAAATTGAATGTGTTAGTCTATTTTAATCCTCACTGGAGGACATTTTTTTCATTGGTTTTAGAGAGTTAGAGGAAGGGAGATAGAAAGGAGAGAAAGAGAGAGAAAAACATTGATGTGAAAGAAACATTGATCAGTTGCTTCCTGCACATGCCCTGACTGGGGATCAAACCTGTAACTTTTTGGTTTACAGGATGATGCTCCAACCAACTGAGCCACCTGACCCCAGCAGACTTCTTTTTTTATGACTTGCACTTTTGATTTTGTAGTAAGATATCATTGTCTAACCAAGTTCATGAAGATTAACTCTTACTGTCTTCAAATGTATGTTTCATTTTGGCTGTTTTGTTTAGTTCTGTGATGCACTTTGTTCATGGTGTGAGGTGAGGCTCATGCTTTTGTACATACTCAGAATCCAGTTGTCCCAGCACCGTGTTTAGAAAAGACTCTCTGCTTTCCTCATTGAATTATCTTCCCCTTTGTCGAAAATCTGTTGACCATATATATTAGGACTTATTTCTGAACTTTCAATTTTGTTTCATTTATCTCTGTATCTATCCTTATTGTTCTATAAATTTTTAATATTTTTCTCTTAGTCATTGGGTTTAATTTTAAATCTAAATTTGGAATGGGTATTGGATTTTTTCTTAATCCTCACCTGAAGACATGCCTACTGATTTTAGAGAGAGGAGAAGGGAGGAAGAAATAGGAGAAGAACATCAGTTTGGGTGCTCTTTGCACACTCCCTGACAGGGAACTGAACCCGCGACCTTTCAGTCTGTGGACAACGTGCAGCCTACTGAGCTACACTGGCTAAGGCTATCATTGGCTTTTAATAATGTGCATTGATATAGTTTTCTTTATGTTGCTTTTGCTTGTGGTTTGTTGAGCTTCCTTATCTATAGGTATATTATTTTCATCGAGTTTCAGTAAATTTTCATATTATTTCTTTAAATATTTTTTTTATTCTTCTACCACCCCTCCACTCTTTCAGGGACCTCAAAGACATATATTCTTTTTGTAGTTGTACCATAGTTCACTGATGTATCTCTTAATTTATTTTTCAGTCTTTTTGGTCTCTGTTTCATTTTCTTTGCTGTGTTTTTGAGTTCACTCGTTTCTTTCTTGTACAAGGTTTAATTTTTTATTAATTCCACCCAGTGTGTTTTTCACCTTGTGGTCATCTGTGGACACCATGGAGATAAAACTCCACCAAGCCTGTCTAAATTTACCCCCTACTTGATTCTGTTTCTGCTTGTGTATCATAGTTTTTATCTCAGGAAATTTGACTTGGGTCATTTTTATGTCTTCCATGTTTCCACTTTTTGACAGTTATAATAACATTTTAATGTTTTTGTCTGCTAATTTCAGCATCTGTGTCATTTCTGAATTGGTTTCAACTGATTGGTTTATCCTCATTGTGGGTATATGTTACTGCTTTTTTGCTTGCTTGGTAATTTTTTATTAGTGCCTGACATTGTGAATTTTGCCGATTTTATGTTGACTTTTTTATTCTTATTAATATTCCGGATATGTGTTATTTTGAGCAGTGTTTGGTTTCGGTCTCATTATTTTCCACTATTGAGGCAAGACCCTTCTGTCTACTCGAATCAGTGCTCTGTGAATTGTGAAGTTTTTCAGTTTGGCTGATGGTGAATAGGCAGCGTTTCCAGTGCTGCGTGAGAAGTAGGTGCTTATTCTTCTCTTTAATCCTTTCCGGTGGTTTTTTACCCTATTCTCTGGTGGTTTTCTCACATACATGCACTGATGGATGCTCAGCTGAATACTCAAGGAGGACCCTAAGAAGAGCTCTAGGATTTTCTCTCTTTGCAGCTATTTTCTCTCTGGTGCTCTGTCCTCATAACTGTAGCTGCTTTGATTTCTAATTTCAGCCCTATCACCTCAACTCAGAGAATCACTAGGCCCTGCTTGTTTCTTTTTCCCTGGACTAGAGCCTGAAAACTGTCTCAAGGCAGTAAGGTAGGTACGTAGTAGGGCTCGCATCCCTTGTCTTCTGGTTCTCAGAGATCACTGTCCTTTGTTGCCAATCAACAGTGTCTCACAGACTATGATATAAATTTAGTTTCTTTTACTCTACCTTGGACATAAGCAGATATCGCTTTTATTTACTTTTTAAGAAAGATTTTATTTATTTATTTTTAGAGAGAGGAATGGAAGGAGAGAAACATCAGTGTGTGGTAGCCTCTCATACTCCCCTTACTGGGACCTGGCGTGAAACCCAGGCATGTGCCCTAGACTGGGAATCGAACCAGCAACCCTTTTGGTTCATAGTCCATGACTCAATCCACTGAGCCACACCAGCCAGGGCACTTTTATTCACTTTTTAATGGGAAAATTTTGTGTTGGACTGGACATTCTAGATAGAGTTCTCTTTTCTGCTTGAACTTTAGAGAGATCAGTGTTAAAATTGTATTTAGGTTTTTAAGAAAATGTGCTGAAATTGAGTAGTTAATTGAAATAAAATGAAAGACAGTGCTATTCTTAGCATTCTGAGGTAATAATAAATAAGATAGGTCGAGACCTAGATTGCTTTATGGATGCAGAAGTTTGAATACTTAAGGCAGTATTTCTGAAACAAGATAACACAGATACTAGACACATTGATAAATTAATTTATATTGAAACTTAACATTCATTTTTCCTTTAAAAACACTTACAAAATAAATAGTTTACATTTGTGGAGTGCTCACATGTGCTAGGCGTTGTTCTAAGTACTTGGAATATATTAACTTGTAACCTTTGCAACAACTATGAATTTAAGTTGTTGTTATAATCCTAATTTTTCATATGTACCTGAGGCATACAGAAATGTAAATAAGAAAACAGCCACAGATGGGGAAAGCTATATCTAATATATGAAAGACAAAACATTAGATATTTAGCTTCTACAAATCAGTAAGAAAAAAAAACATCGTCTTTAAAGGGTTGAAAGACATGAACATTGGAAGAATGGTCTATAAACACATGTAAGCTATTGCTAGTATACAAGATTTTGGAAAACATTTTAGTAAAATCCTGTAATGATAAAGATTGGTCTGCCCTAAAATCTAACATCTTTTTCAAATTATGTTTCCTAGGGAAAGTTTCCCACATGGATATAAGGACATTCATGATAGCATTGTTTATAACAGGGGTCGGTACTCTTTTCATAAAGAGCCAGATAGTAAATATTGTAGGATTGTGGACTGCTGGTCTCTGTTGTAACTGTTCAATTCCATTCTGCCATTGTAGGGCTAAAGAAGCCACACATAATACAAAAGTGAATGGGCCTTTTTGTGCTCTAATAAAACTTTATTTGCAAAAAACAATCAGCTGGCTTGCCCACAGGTTATAGTTGGCTGATCTCTAGATATGTAAAAGTTGAAAACAACCTAACTGTTCATTAGTAGGAAAATGTGTGCCTAATTTCACTTAACAATGGAATTTTTTTAAAGTAGGTGATCTTTAGGTATCAACATGATTAATCCATGCTAACATAATGAAGGAAAAAAGCAAGTGGAAGAATAATGCAATCTACATGGTTTTTATAATTAATTTTAAAACATGCAGTTACTATACTGTATATTATTACCTGTGTGGATTTATTTAGTGAAAGTATAAAGAAATGCATCATAATCACCACAATTAGACTAGTGGCTACAGCTAGGTTTAGAGGAAGATCCAGTCAATCAAGGGGATGACACAGGCCCTGACTGGTATGGCTCAGTGGGTTGGGCGTTGTCCCTCACACCAAAAGATCGCTGGTTCAGTTCCTGGTTAGGGTGTATGCCTGGGTTGTGGGCCCGGTCTCCAGTGGGAACATATATGAGAAGCAGCTGGTTGATGTTTCTCTCACATGTCAATGTCTCTGTCCTCCTCTTTCTCTCTCCTTTCCCCTCTCTCTAAAAATGAATTAATAAAATCTCAATTAAAAAAAAAAGAAAGGAAAGAAGGACAACACAGGAGCTTCAGCCCAACTGTTCTATTTCATAAGCTTGGCGATATAGTTGTTGTTTATTAGATCTTTAAGTATAACTTACTTTGTAAGCTTAAAAGAAACAAACTAACATTGGTTAGTTAGAAAAAAAACATTAATTGTTCACTCTGTGGATAGTTGTCATTTGGCTCTCTCTTTTACTCACCTACTCACATACCCGCCTCATTGGCCTTTCTCCTCCCAGGAAGGCAACCTTCTACTCTTAGGCCTAAGACAGATCAGCTCTTTCAGTGAATAACCCCTGTGCCCCATCTGGTGCCTAATTGATTTATTATCTCTGTCTCTTGTTCCATTCTAAGTATACTTCAAGCATATTAGTTGCCTTTTCTCTAGCTTCTCTCTCATTTATTCTGCCCTCTGAATATACTTATCCTTCTGGGAGAAGGGATCTGAAGTTCTTAATGGAGACCACACAAGCAAAGGATTGCCTTTGGCATTTTCATGTATGCTTGGCTCATAGAGGCATCAGAATGCCTGCTTGGCATGTTTTAATGTGAGATAGTGATCAAAAATAAAAGCTAAAACTGAATTTATTTATAAAGAGACTGAAGAGTTATTTATTGAGCATCTTACTTGTATGTGTTAGATAATCTTTCTCTAGTGTGGAGTTCTTTCTCTTATGTTGGTAGCCGTCTCTTAACTTTTCTACTTTTCTATTAAGATATACACCCTGGCAGGTGTGGCTCAGTGGATTGAATGCCAGCCTGCAAACCAAAAGGTCACCGCTTTGATTCTCAGTCAGGGAACATTGCCTGTGTTGCAGGGCAGGTCCCCAGTTGGGGGCATGTGAGAAGCTGCCAATTGAGGCACTCAATTGATGTTCCTGTTACACCTCAATGTTTTCCTCCCTTTCTTTAAAAAAAAAAAAAATAAATAAATAAATAAAACCTTAAAAAAAAAAGATGTTCTTTCAGGGAGCAATAGTAGTGTGCAGAGCACTGATCCAGATGCTATGTGAAGTTATAGACAAGTGAGTGCTGAGCCCTTACAGAGAATTTCACTTAATGAAGACTTTAATATAATGAGGAGGAAAGTGCACAGTGGAGAAAATCGAGTGCATCTGAAGAGCGCCACTCAGGGCACTGTTAGTTACACTAGGGGCAGAGGTTAGAGAGACCGGCAGGGTCTTACGCATAGTGTGCTCTGAGCTGTGAATGTTTTCTAGCCTAAAGGAAAAGATATTCATTGGTTAATGAATGATTAGTTAAGTATTTGGAAAGAGAAGATATTTCAAAGTAAATTCTGATTCCCAATAAAAATAAAAATGTGATATGTATAGATCATTAAGATGTACATTTCATTTGTGCTCTGTTTGTAAGGAATTGAGCGACCATTTGGCAACGGTGCTTTAGTCTTAAAAGTAAGAATCAAAGAATCACTTGGGGTACTAAAAATATGAAAAAGATTTCCGGGCCTTACCCCAGGGCAGTTTAAATCAACATCTCCGAGGATGGGCACAGCCATCAGAATGTTTTAATCTCTCCACGTGATTCTGGGGAATAAATAGGGTTAAGAACCACTGGCTTACATCTTCATTGCTTATTTGCTTTCTGGAGATCCCTTTTGAAAATAAGACCTTGTTTTTATTATGTCCCCAAGGCTTATTTATTCTCTTTTTATTATTTTGGTACCTAATCCAAGTTATAATTATATGAGGTCTGTCCAGAAAAAGTCCAGCCATTGTTAATATAATGAGAATGTTTTGCGTGAAATCAGTGTAACCTGGCAGCCAAGGAGACTGGACTGAAATGCACGTGCACAAACAATGATGACTTCACTGTACTAGTCACTGGGGACGGTAGATGCCATTGACTGAGCAAATATACTGTGTGGCTGTTGCATTCAAAATGAGCAAGTAGAACATTGAATTTGCATAAAATTTTACATTAAGTTACCCTAGCTGGTGTGGCTCAATGGCTTGAGTGGCAGCCTGCAAACCAAAGGGTCACTGGTTCAATTCCTAGTCGGGGCACATGCCTGGGTTGTGGGCCAGGTCCCCAGTGGGGGCACATGAGGGGCACCCACACATTGATGTTTCTCTCTCTTCTCCCTCCCTTCCCCTCTGTTTAAAAATAAATAAATAAATAAAATCTTTAAAAAACATTTTATGTTAAGCTTGAACATTCCTCCATGGAAACTATTCAGATGATTCAGGAGGCTTTCGGGGACGATGCAACGAATGCAACACAAATAGTGTTGCACAAATGCTTCAAAGATGGTCGAGAATCTGTTGAAAGTGATCCATGTTCTGGAAGGCCTACCACAAGCAGAGCACTGAGAATGTTGAAAATGTACAGGCTGCAATCAACAAAGATCGGTGACCGTCAGTGTGAGAACTGGAAGCTGATCTGGGGATTCTAAAAACTACTGTCAAAGATTTTGATGCGAGATCTTGGCATGAAATGTGTTCTGCAGTTTCTGCTACAAGAGCAGAAGGAACATTGTGCAGCAGTTGGCAGAACTGTGAGGTCCCAAGGTACCTACTTTGAAGGGGACTGAGGTGTCATTGTCTCGTGTGAATGTTTCTTGTATTTTCTTCAATAAATGTGGCTGGATACTTTCTAGACAGACCTTGTATATTCATTTTTGTATTTACTTGTATTATCTGTCTTCTGCATATTAAGGACTAGAACCACGTCTAATTCATTCATTATGTACCTAAGGCATGTCATTGTGTGTGGCACACAGAACTTTCCCAAGTCTTTTTCTCTTTTTCTCCCAGCCATTCCCATATTCACTTGCCGCCCCCCTCCTTTTTTTTGGATACCCTGTCTTTGTCCCTTGGTCTTCTTTCATTAGGTTTGATAAATCACATATTTGAAAAATATGAAGCAAGATGCAAATATAATGCACTTGAAAGATGAAAACCAAGGTACACCTAAACTGGCAAAATTATTAGTATTGTTTGTTAATACCCTAGGGCCTGGCTTTATGGCTGTTTGGGGGCTCTAACAGTTGATCACAGTAGCATCCACTTAACCTTTGATTAGTAATCTA
Source organism: Carollia perspicillata (assembly GCA_004027735.1). Classification (NCBI taxonomy): domain Eukaryota; kingdom Metazoa; phylum Chordata; class Mammalia; order Chiroptera; family Phyllostomidae; genus Carollia; species Carollia perspicillata. Next base: position 93,385 of record PVKM010000415.1, read on the forward strand.
GGTAATCCCAGCTTTGAATTGTCTCCTCTTCCAGTGGTACCCGTTACTTGGATATCAGTTAATCGGGTTTTTATAATATTATTTGATATTATTATTTAATATTATTATTTGTAATATTATTTGAAAGAATATTTTTGTTCTGAGAACTATATGTTAAAGGGATATAACCCCTGGCTTCTGACTACGAGTCAGATACAATATTTGTACAAATTCTGTAAAGCATAGAGGCATTACATCAGATTTTAAGATAACATTTTGTATGGGAAAACATACATCATCTCCTTTATTGTCTTGTAACTGTATTTTTTAAAGCATGTCAGAGAAGTTCAAAGATTTATATTCTAAAGTGCTGAATATTTTTCGTAAAGGCAAAAGTGAATAAGAAAATGCATTTCTTTTAAAGATGACTTTTTTTTTAAGTTACATCCTCAGAAAAACACCCATTGAAATTGAAGCAGTATTGACTCATGTTTGACTTTTTAAGAATCCATGGTTAGTCGACCCGTTTTATTATTTAAAAAGCTTTGAATGGTTATGTGCAAGATGATTGCTGTTTTATGTCTCTGTGCATTTAAATGTGTCATTTTTATCTTGGAATGTCTCTACCCATCACTCCCCTTTTTTTTTGTGGCTTGAAAGTGTTCTATGTAATCTTCAGTGCTTAGCATAATGGAAGCTTTTATCAAGTAGATTGCTCTGACTTCTGTGCCCTGTATACATGTCTCTATGTTTGCACTTAGTATACTCTCATATAGCCAGTACAATGGCAGGTAGACTCTTGAGTCTGGTTATTGAGTGAATAAATAAAAACACTCATTCTTTGAGTGTACGTGTGTGTGTGTGTGTGTGTGTGTGTTAACATTCTATACTTGGTTTTTGCATAGCATAATTAGATGATGGGCTAATTAATGAGTTATGCATGCTTCCCAGAATAACCAGTTCATTTGTGGCTGACTATATTTCATGTGTTTTGTTATTTAAATGCATAAATAAATGTTATGGTAGTTGAATAGTGTAAAAGGAGAAGGGGCCACCCAGGACTATAAGAACTTTAAAGCCAAAGCTAGCTATAGAGCCTGTTATGGGACAGATCTGATATATTAGTGTTCTGTTGCAGGACCTTCAAGTTCTGCTTCGTTCTGGGACCCTATTTTCAGTTATAAAAGATAGTGCGTTTTGCCCTGGCTGGTGTAGCTCAGTTGGTTGAGCGCGGGCCTGCGAAGCAAAGGATCGCGGTTCGATTCCCAGTCAGGGCACATGCCTGGGTTGCAGGCCAGTTCCCAGCAGGGGACACACAAGAGGCAACCTTACATTGATGATATTTCTCTCCCTAACCGTTCCCCTGTAAAGATAAATAAATAAAATCTTTTTAAAAAAAAGATAGTGTGTTTTAGCCACTCCTAAACACTTGTAGGTATCATATAGTTTCTGAAGTTTGATTAACTGATCCTTGAAAATGATGCTTTATAGCAAAGGTAGCCAAATGTTGTGCTTGCTCCTTCCTCATTTCTGTGGGGCAGAATGAAAGTCACCCATTATGGGAGATAGTCCCTATTATGGTGAGACAGATTTCAAGGATGTCTAAAGTGATTGGTCCTTACAGTATATTTCACAAACACATTTTTAAGTAGGTGAACATTCTTTCAAAGTGAATATGCGAGGTGGTGTTAAAGAGAAAGAAGTGTCGTAATTGGACATTGTGCATTAGACCATCAGCCCTTATGTCACTTTGATCAGTTATCTCAATAACTAGGTAATGGTGCCATCTTTCTCTTTCCTCTGCTGTTACTATTAAATTGCCTCACCCCACTGCCTGTTCCCCACTAACATGTTTATATTCTTAAAATATTGGCTCCACAGCAGCCACTTAGGTTTGCTGTATTGAAGGAGCTCAGTAGGTCTAGGGAAAGAAAGTTTTCATTGAAGCAAGAACTGAGTTTGTCAAATAATTTAAAGACTTGAAAGAAGGAGATAGGTGAGGTAGGAAAAGGAATATAGAATGAAATGTAGAAATATAGTATAATTCTTGTTTTTTTATATCCTCAAATCATTATATCGCCCATTATTATCTAAGCCCTTACTGGTCAAATTTATAATAAGCATATCATTGGTTATATTTACTCAAGAGCCCAGCTGTATTACAGCAGTGGGTGAAAATATGTCTCCATTGTCATGTTGGTAATTTAATTGATTTATCACAGGCTACACAGTGTTAGGTATTACAGGTTTTTTAATGTTTGGCTCTTAGTCTGATATTATTTTTATTAAGAAATATTTCCAGGATTACTCAGAGATGAAAGATGCAGGATATGTATGTTGATTTATGAATCACACTATTTAGAATATTATTTATGTAATTGAATTTTATGTTAAATGTCTATAATGTTTAAAAATATGGGGATATTAGCATTTATAAATATAGCATTTTAAAGCAATACATCATTATTTTGACATTTCCATTCTTATTTTTCTTTCCTTCTTTTTGTGTTTTTTT